>JASFDH010000390.1:0-25429 GCA_036937195.1 Nidularia pulvinata
TGGCATTCAGAACATGGGGGGAACTAATACTGCTAAGCTGTAACCAAGAGCAGCTATAGTACAGTCAAACTGAAGTGACGGTGTTGTTTGTTTGGCTGCAGATGCTAGGCCTAACAGTCACACACAATGAAAGAATAAGAAACATAGGAGAACATCGCATGAAAGTGGAACAGACAGATAATCATAGGCAGATAGGACATAAAATAAGATTAAATAGAATATACAGGTCTATGCTACATCAGTAATAAACTTACAAGACACAGATGGAAGATAAGTAAGAGAGACACAAAGGAATGAAGTGTCAAATATGTCTAGTCAGGCTCCGAAGAAGAGAGTAAAATAGAAGAGAAAAGCTCTGGTTAGACACCCTCCCAGAGAATAAATACAAATAAACATGTGATTGCTAGTAAGCAATGCCTGAAATACAAGCAAACCAAAAACCAGGCCAAGAAATGAGCTAAGAATAACCATTCAGGATGAGATAAAAGCCCAAAGGTAAGGAAGAATAAAAACAACTGGGATTCTGCCCCTGTTCTCTCACAATGTGATCTGCGGTTGATCTTTTATAAATGAGAATTTTTGAGAGTCAGATATCATTTGATAAGATCTATCCAAAAATGAAATTTTCGAGATTTTAGTGATTTTTTTTTGTAGCTCACTAAATTTTTGGGCACTTTTCAGCCAAAATCTCAAATATCAAAAATCAAATGGTGCAAGCATCTTCATTGAGTCCTAATCTATCTATTCCAATGATTTTCAAACACTTCCCTTTCCCTTCACTCTGAGTAATTAGACAACTTCAACATTGCACTGTTGAATGTATTATTTGTGTGTCTGAGAGTCATCCAGATAGTGGCTATAATTTAACTCAAATCCCATTTTAGAAAATTCCTACGGTAATAAATAAAGAATTAAACTATATATAGTAATAAAATACCAGCAACCAAGGACTAATCTATTCAGTGTCTGTATCTAAAGTATACATGGATTGTACCTGGAATATACATAGATTGTACCTGGAGTATACATAGACTATTGTAGGTACAGTATATGTATTTCAGGATTTTATGTATACTCTACATAGACTACATATTAATCTCCCCTTAGGTCACCTACATTCTATGTCGAGTCTACATAAATACATGCAGTATATGTACAGTCCACATAGACATGTGTGAGTGTAAAGACCTCCAAAGACAGTGGTCTTCCTTCTGTCTCAGAACAATTTCAAGGATATGGTCTTCCTTTCTCCTGAATTCAGACTTTTTGACTATTTGAGTCAAGTGGGATGGTCTTCCTTTCCCTCAGACTTTGCAATCTAAACTTCAAAAACTTAGGACTTGGTCCTAGAACTCAATTGCCTTGAGTCAAGTCCCTTGCCCTCTTCAAGATAATATATATGTGGTTTTTTCTCTCAGAATGCTAGCTCTAGCTAGGCTATTTAATTTCTAAACTGAACAGAGACAGGCTCATATCCTCTGACCTAGTGTTGGCAGGAGCTGACAGGCTCATCACTGCAGATTGCTTTGCAAGAGAACAGGGGCATAATCCCTGTTGTTCTTTTCTTTCCTTGCCATCAGGCTTTTGTCTCTTTCCTGGTTTCTAGTTTTAGGCTGGTTGCTAAAAAGTCCTTTGGTTCATTCACATCTTGGGCATCTCTATTAGAGATTGAATTTTTAGTAGTATTTACCCTTTAGGCTTGTATCATTTCCAGTACTTTTCCATGCTATTTCACTCCTTTCTTGGAGCCTAGGACATGTCCAAGCACACTACTACTTCAGGTTTCTGGGATTTGTATTTAGTTGTAGTGTGGGACACTCTCTCCTTTAGATAGGATAGCTTAGATTAATCTATTTCTTATTATTGTGTGTCCTGCTCACATATCATTGCTGCAACAGCATTCTTTCATACAATATTCTAACTGTGCTTCCACTTATCATGTTACATGTACAGGTTATGCCCGGCATCTGTTACCAAACAAGGACACTATTGTCTTGGCTGGGCTGTGTGGCTACACTATAGGCATCTTCAGACCTGGTGTAACCATGTTGGCTCTGCTTGAGTCCCAGATACTGAGCACTATATTTAGTGCTGCTGTGCTCCAAGTTCCACTCTATGCTAGCTGAACATGCTTTCTTCTGTACTTATAGCTTCATTGTTGTACATAATTCTGTTGTAGATACTTGACTTCACCAGTATCATAGGTCTGATAATAAAATATAAAATATCCCTAGTTTTTGGGTGTAGAACTGCACAGGGCACATCACACCCATAGCTTCATTGCCTGTTTTGATCATCCATCAATCGCAACCTCCTACATTCACATCTGCACTTCAAACCATTGCAATGGACAAATCTCCAGTCTCCAGTCCAGGATCAAGTCAAACAGGGAAAGGAGGATGGCTAGATAAAATGCAAATGCCCGGAGATATACAACACTCCGAGCCTGTACGAGTTCAAGAAGCTGTTGCTGCCTCGTTTCGAGCACCTGATAATCGCACCGAGACTGCACAGGTGGATGCGTCGATACCTGCTGATGTAATTGCGATGACCGTGATGCTGGATCAGGAGATTGATGGAGGAGTGATTTCATTTGCGTAGACAACGCAAAAGCTGGAGGAGCAGTTAAGGCTACTCACCTATGTACTCTGCATTTTTTTCCATTTCTTTTTATTTTGCATTACATGAGTATGTATACTGGATATTTATTGGATGGACATCAGAATCACATCACCCACCATTTTTGTCGGTCGTCGTCATGTAACTACCGAGTGTTGCGCTGAGGAAGTAGATGCTTTATTATGGTGCCCGGTAGTACAATGTGGCGAATTCAAATCACACAGTTTACTGTATAAGAGACCATACCATCGGATCGTGGGCTGGTACTAGTATTTTCTTCCGCCTTCGAACTTTGGATTTGAAATAACTCGACTGCCTATATATTAATTTAGGAGGGGATATAAACACCAGGGTTTCCCATCCAAGTACACATATATAAGATACGACTTGTTGCCAGCTTTACGTTTTATTGTGAACATTATCTTCATACTACTACATTGCCCCCGCCACCGCGTTTTATGCAACGATAGCATCTACATTTGCGACTCGAATAATATCACCTGTACGTTGTTACCTTCCATCTTACACCTGTTCCATTATTCCTTGAAGGCTTTCAATACAAAAAAAAAAAAAATAGTTGATTCATTGAAAATAAGCTCTGAAGAAGGACCAGGGCTTACAATCTTCCTCTCCTCAGGTGAGATCAGTTTTCTCGTCAACGGCACCGATCTTTCCAGAAGGAACTACCCCGGTGTAGACTAAGAGAATCGTTGGTTAGTAAATAAATTGAAATCATAGTCGCAAAACGTCTGTAGAGGAAGAGGCTTCGAATCGGACACTTACAGATGTTCCTGGCCATAAGATCATTACTTTCCTCAACAGGACGTATCAGTCCTTTGGGACTCGGCCCAGAGAAATCTGCGAAAGTAAAACAAATGTCAAGTGAGCAATTCAAGATCGGTCCTGGGATCGAAGCTTTGACGGATACTTACAGACCCCTGCCATAGCCGTGAGATCATTACTTTCCTCAATAGAATGTATCAGGCCCTTGGGCTGTTTTCCTGTGTAAACTACCAAGAGAAAAGCAAACATTGAGAGAGCAAGTCGATTTGGGTCCGGGATCGAAGCTTCGACGGATACTCACAAATCCCCGCCCTAGCTATGAGATCATTGCTTTTCTCAACAGGTCCTTGCAAAGAGGTTGAAAAAAAATACAAGCAGAACAAATGGGGTAGAGCCATCATACTCACCTGGAAGAGGGAAAGCGCAACCAACATGCAAAGTACAAAGGAGGACGATAATACTGAGGCGATAAAATGCTGCAAGGGCCATTTGGAGTTCGGAGTGGTATGTTAGCGAGTGTAAGTGGTGTTACAGTAGGTATGAAACTCCAAGCTTGTTTTTCAATGCATAATGGGAGAGGTATATATACGCCCAGAGTGACCAAAACATGACCGATGATGTTAAAACCAGATGAAGAGAAATTGCATTGTGTGAATATCGCTCAGGATCTCTGGATTCGTGAATAGAAGCTACTAATATTTGTTCTTGGTTACAGCTTCCAATCGTTCAACTAGCCCCGACAGGTTAGATGCATCTTCCTGGATGTCCAACTATGCCACAGTGGCATTTTGGAATCCTGGTTATCTACTCTATTTTAATACATCCAAAAAAAAAACAAAGGAAGGAAAGTCGTGCTTGAACAATCGGCAGTCCAATCAACGTCCTTTCTGATATGAAAAGTCGATGAACTCCCTTGGAGATTGATTTGCTTACCTTCTATTTCGCTTTTTTCAATCAGAACGCGATAGATAAGAATTACATTGTCATCATTACACCGATAAATAAAATCATCACACTCTCACGTCGACGCACACACATACACTGCCAACATTTCTGAGCGTTAAAAATGAACTTGTATTATGCAGGTATTATGGCTGATTACTAAATGTCCGAGTCCGACGCTCTGGCGTAGGATGGATGGATGGATGGACGGATAAGTAATCACCGGCGAGGTCGCTAAAGAAAAACGACCGGCCTGTAGACATTGCAAAGACCTGTGAACCTTTCCACAAGACGTTTGGGCTATAGCTAGCTTTCCAGCAGGCATATCACATGAGTAATGCTGTTGGCCCAACCTCATCATCTCGACACGTCAAGCCTCGCCACCTGGCGAGACCTAATTAAGAAATATCATGCACTCATGCTTTCTCGATAATTTTTCTTTATATTGACCGGCCTATTTAATCATAGCTGAATGCAAAATCCTAGGCAGTTCTCGGCTTTAAAATACTCATTGCTGTAAACTCCGAACTCCGATACAATTGTACAGAATAGATCTAGTCTCTTGCTAGTAAAATCATCCAATCAATTATCATCAAGCTATGTACTTGTCGTCTGCGTCTTCCCATGTCATCGGGATTCCTCGCCACTCTGCTTGATTTTTCTCTGCAAACTCTCTAACTTTAGTCCAGTCTCGGCATCTGTGCACTTCGTCCGACTTGGTTGTAGAATTCTTCTCCGCATCTACTGGGATAAGTGTTAAATCCGCGTGGCAGAGGATGCTCTGTCGAATGAAGTGGAAACAATGGGTGTTGTGCATGACGGTTGTGTCGGTTGTTGGATCGGCCACCAATCCTAAACGAGCAGCCATGTACGCATATCGAATCGAGCTAAGGCAGTGAAGTTGGTGGTACAAGGAAATTCCAAATGGGCGACCTCGGGGTCCAAGTCGAACCAAACCTAGTTGATCTGGCCAAAGTGAAGCCCAGGCATCATTGTCGTCCAACGGGTAGCGAGTGGAGTCGTCCTTTTGAAAGACCAATGCGACATCTGGGTAGTCTCCGGGAAGCTCTTTCGGGATATCCGATCCCCGATATTCTGAGATATATATGAGTGAAACCTCATAATGAGCTTGAGAACTTAACTTACTATACGTTGGAGATTGAAGGTACAGAAAGCGTCGAGTTTTGTGGACGAGAGTAAAGGTGCTGAACGTCCTCGAAAAGAGCGCTAGCAATAGGGCTACGATATAGAAAGCGGGTAACAACCGAAAAGATGGTGGATTCATGGAGGCGAATGCGACTGAGAGACTGACCTAATATCTTTTATAAAATATGGCGCTTTTTTTATATCAATACACTCCAGATCTCACTTCGCGATTGCGCACCCTCCCTCTGGTTAAGAGTATATTTAGTTGGCGAGTCTTAGAAGCTTCGGGGAATCACGAGAGGCGTATGAACTTTACTCATCATTTCCCAATGTAAAGGTAGCTATGCAAATTATGATCATTTATTTTCCAACATCTCCGTCATCATACGGACGGCCGTCCAATCGTAGCACCTGTGACACTCCCCAAGTCCTGTTGCACTAATTTCATAATGATCGCGAACGTCATTCAAATAAAGCGGAAATGTGGGCTCGAGTGTGATGTCGGCTGCGCACAAAATTGCTTGACGAAGCTGACCAAAGCAAGTCTCTGTCTTTTCCAGAGCTTGCACTGGCGAGGCCATGAGAGCAGAGTCTTGAAGTTCAAGGCGAATCCTGTTAAGACAATCAAGTTGACCATACATTGCGATTTGTAGGTCCGCGCTACTGGGATCCAAACGGATACGATTCCAATTTGTCGGAAAGAGCGACTGCCATTGGTTAGAATCCTGCAGCTCATAGTTTTGCTCCTCCCAACGCAAGCCTGAATTCCTTGTTGCAATATTGCGTCTCAGGGAAGCGATATTCCAAGTAGTATTTTCTAATTTCCCAAATACTGTCCAACATTAAAGTCTGCGGTTGGCATTAAAGGAATTGAAATGACTCACTTAAAGATGCAGGAGGTAAAAATATCGCGGTCTTGCCGGCCTGCTGAAGATATTTCATGACGAATATCTCTGAGGTACTCAGAACAAAGAGCAGGCCAAAGAAGATTGCCTTCACTGTGGAAGGCGACTTAAGCTGGAGCAACATCTTTGTTCCTGGAACGTTAGAGTACAAAGATATAGATATGCAACCTTTGACGCACATTTGGTGAATAATGGCCTTTTGATATAGTGGATAGAGGAATGTAAGAAGTAAGCCGTAGAAACTTGATGGACACCTCTAACGCGAAGGTGACCACTGCTGTGTATATGGTATAAGCCTAGATGAAGAGTCAAGTAAGCGCTGGAACAGGATTTCGTGCCAACCGATTAGTACATCATCTCCATCTTTCAGAAAGGGGCGGCTGCTCCCAGGGTCCTCATCGCGCCGGTTATACCTCCATCCATCCATCTATCCTCCACGCCTCTTTTGTATGCAGGCAATCAAACATATAGGACACAATTACCCAGATATAGCCAGCAAAAACCCACTCCTCACTGACATCTTGTCAGATACGTTGAAATTAACGATCCGAACTTCTCGAGCACAAGGGAGGACGCGTGATTAGGCTCGAAAATATCTGTGGGAACTGTATTCTGGCATTTCTATTTATTTCTTCCAGTGCTGGTTTCTCGACACAAAAAATCAATGATTTTAAAATGGATAACTCATCAGTGTCGATCGATGATCATGTCGTATATATTTCTCAAATCGGTGAGTTCGGGGTCCAAACTCTGTTTGCGTGATCGTTCATAGGGATTTCGATGAGATTGGGTGGTAATTTGCAGATAAACGGGAGATCGACGTTTTATTGCGATTTAATATGAGGAATCGAGATAGACGATGGGCGAGACGGCATGAAGCCAAATAAGGCTTCGTTCGTAGAAACCGAACTGAGTGGCATGACCATGAGGTGAGAAGAATACTCAAATTGAAGTATCTATCTAATACAAGTCTCCGATTATTTAAAGACTGCATAGACGTCGATTTGGGGAACAATAAAATGGTCGGAAAATGAACAGTAAGGTAATGACATGGAGGGAAGATAACAGTAATGGGCAGAGAAGTAAACGTGAGATGGAAAATTGGACTAGAAAGAAGCGACGAGCCACAGATGAATCTGAATTTTATATAATCGAATAGGGAGACAAAGGAATAAACTACGCATGTGCCCCGAACCAATGTGACCAAGGGATGTGCAGCGCATTCAAAGATGGCTTATCGCGGGAGCGATGGTGGTCTCATACATACGCAGAGGGTCGCCCTCGCAAAATGTTAATTTTATGCTTTTTTCCCCAACGAATTAATTGACTCCACTACGAATTGACTGGGCACCTAAATAATCCACTTATCAACATTATAATTTAGACAGGTGAATGCTCAGAGATATACCTTGTATGGACGAGAGCCCAACAAACGGGTCTGGACGAGGAAGGTCTCCAACATCCCTTTTCTCGCAAAACCCCAGTAGCTCGGCCGCCCTCCCTGCTGCTGCAGCATTTGAAATAGACAAAATAATATTAAGAATGAGAAGAATGCATATTATCCATGCTGTTCGTTTCTCGACGAACAATCTCCCAGAATTAGTTGGATAGTCGTTCAGGTCTGTTGCGTCATTCTGGTGCGTCGCATGTTCCTGGAGTAAGGAGGTGTATTCGATTTTATTGGAGGGCTGCATTGGATGGAGCTTAGGTTTCAATCTTGTGTGGCTCAGGCGATTCATTCTAATTCTTAAATATTCCTCATCTCTCTCTCTCTGTCCAATTAAGTAAAAATTTACCCACCGTGTCACTGGGAACTCCATTCTAACATGCTGCCCACGTTGCGCCTTGCATCAAAATAAGATCTACTCGTACTCGTATATTTATATTCTCATTGACGCGTTATTTACCCATCCATCCATCTATACACACATTCGAGAAAGGTCTGTGTCAAGCTTCTTCCACTATGTTTAGGCCAAGTATCAATATTTCCCCTAAGATATTAGATACGTCCTCATGCAGTGATATGGAAGCATTCAGTGTGTATAATGATGAGAAAAATACCACTACAGAGTTAAGTATATTGGATCTAACTTTCTACCGTTGAGCTCTGAGCGCGCATTGTCCAAATACTCTAGATTCAAGATCTTCTGACAAAAGATGATTCCAAATTTGCAGATAAAATTTCAACTTGTATTTATTAAAATTGTGCTGCACAACGTCCGTCATCATTATTTACTCATCCTTCCATCCATCCATCCATCCATTTTAATTCTGAATCCTAGAAATCATTGACCGTGGTCCGAACTTTTTCCCAGTCCAAGCACCTATGACTGACTCCAAGGCCGGTTATAAGGCCCATTTCAAGGCTACCGTCAGCGAGCAGATTGGGAGGCCCTGGAGTCTCCAATGTAGTATCACCTGCGCATAGAAGGAATTGCCGTAAAATTCCAAAGCAGTTTTCCGTCTTTTTAAAATCAGGAAGTATTGTAGGCTCGGGGGTTTCTACGTTGTAAAGATGAAGTATGGATATACGAATATTGTTTATGCAGTCAAGTTGCTGATACAAAGCAACTTGGAATTTGATATCTTGCACACCCGCCTTGATGATGCCTTTGCTGTTAGGAATGAGTGATGCCCATGCTGAATGCGAGGTTAGGTTGTAATGATCGTTGTCGAATTCGGTAGCGAGACCTGGCGATGATACGTCTAAAACTTGCAGCTCCCGTGCTAAGTTGCGTTGATCTGTAATGCAATACAAGTTGAAGTGAGATACTTTCAAAGAAACCTCTTGTAGTGACCAACTTTGAGATGTTGCATGGGCATTCCTCATGAGTACTCCGGTAAGCATATCCAACAAGACTGCAGCCATGGAGACGAGTACGATAATGTTCATAATCCTCGACGAATTCTGTGCATGAGCCGCAGAAAGCTAGTATGTTAGAATGAAAATCCTCCAGGACAACATTCGAACCCACCGTTTTCTTGTTCTTGGGCATGCCTGGTGGACTATGTGGTTCTGACTTTCATGGGCGGTCTATCCCTAAATATACTGGCGAGTCTGATTTCATATGACGATCGTATAGAGTGCGGCTAGAATAAAATTTCCCTTGCCGCTCTAGAATCAACTCTTAGAATGTCGAAATCAAATCTCGTGTCGTACCCAAGTTGAACTTTTTGTAATTTTATCTACGCTCCATTCATCTCGTTGCGAACTATTGATTGGAACCCAGGCAGTTAATTACGAGTCAGCTTGATGCCACTTTCAGTGAATAACACGTGTATCCCGCGGGGGAATTTTCGGCAACCCACATCGGTATGAGTGAAATACCGGACCCAGGGGTTCGGGTGGGTACGGACCAAGATCTGCATATATTAGTATTTCCACGGTCACGCAAAAACACCTGTATGTTGTATTTAGAAGTCATCATAATAGGGGTGCGCGCCAAACCGTAAAGGTAGTCGGCTATTGTATGACTGTTACCATACGGCCACAGGTCATGCCGTCGCCGACCGTAGAGCACTTTTCAATGGTTTCGACGGTACAGTTGGGTGTAAAAACTGCACAAAACGATTGTTTATCAATGAGTGTCGTTCCAAGCGGAAATATTCAAGGCTTTGAATAAATTTCAACAGAAAAAAGGTTATGTAAGGCTATTGCCACCGTCAAAAATACACATTTGGTACTCTGTTGGCATGTTTTGTTGTGAAATTCATCCTGCTTATAAGCATATGTCACTCAACATTTAAGCAGACCTGAATGTGAACAATAACAGAAGAAGAATTAACACAAAGTGAAGCCTTCACCCGTACTGCCGACGATGGCCGTACACTACCGTTAATCCACAGCCGACACCCGAGGAATTTCTACCGTATCCGTACCGACAATATTTTTCTGGAAGGCCTGACGGTTCGGCAACGGGTGCCGACATTCGGTAGCCGTAGACCGTAGTGTCGGCTTCGGTGCGCAGCCATACCTCATAAACGCGCGCCGCGAGCTTAGCCGGTTCAGTATTTTTGACATAATTGAGAATATTTATCCTCCTCCAGTTACATTTGGTAATTCGTAGCTAAATTTAGATAATCGCCATCGATATCACAGATATCAGAGGTTTAAGACGCCACATGTCACTGGGGAGGTCCCATTAAGAGACCAAAGAGCTTCAATCAAGCAGTCAAGAAGCTTGTGATGACTCTGATATATCTATTGTGTACGCAAATTTGAGTTATAGATCTCCATTTTATCCAAATTTGAGCACATACCTCGCCTCTTCTTCGTAGAGTGCTAAATGAGTGCTATTCGCAAGCTCGACCCATTTGATCTTTGGGACATTCAAAAACCAAGGTAACAATGCTACTTCCTGGACTTCGTCCTCCGGTGCGCTTATCAAGAGTGTTTCGCAACGAATTTTATGCATAATGTCGATGATATTCCAATCCTTGAGAGAACCGCTAACGCAAAACTCGGAGGGACCAAGCCTGTACGGAGATTACTAAATTCATGAGTCTGTTATAGGAGCCTCAAAATTCACGTACATTGTATGATAGACAGTTGGATTGGCCTCCAGCGCTTGAAACGACGTCATGACCGGTTCTGGCCACGGATCCAATGTACACACGTGTTTCTTGAGGAACACCCACATGCCGTCTTGATACTCTTTCGAGTCAGTTGTGCCTTCGTCTTCGTGCTTGTGAAGCATTGCAACGAATTCTGGTGGAAATCTCTCCAAAAGTGTATTGATACCTCGGACAAGAAGATCCATCGAAGCAGGCGAGTTATCGATGATCAAGCGACGTAATCCTTTTGGTTGGCGCGCAGCGGCAATATTGGCGCCTAACATTCCTGAAGCACAGGCCAGTGTAAAACCGACCCGTTAGCATGAAGTTTGTTCAAGAAGATTGACCCAAGCAGGCAAATAGCTTACCACCCCATGAATGCCCTACCAGATCATAGTTGTTGCCAATACCGAGGTGCTGGACAAGGTTCTCGAGCTCGTCCATGAACAATTCCGGTGTCCAAAACTCCTTAGGTGCATCACGGATGTGTGTCGACTCTCCGTTGCCCAGCTGATCGTAGCAAACTATTGGTATCCTAGAGAGACGAAATATAAGTTAACTGTACCAAATTGACATGGTGATCAGACGAACTTGGCAATGGTCCACAGCTGCTTGTGAATTCTAACACAAGGGAGGTAAGGATGCACACACGACACTATTAAGTTTTTGCTGTGACTTACAGCATGCTGTAGGCGGTCAATATGAGTAAGAGTAAACAACGAAGAAATAAGCGCTGCACGTACTATTGATGGTTCAATCCGGGCCCACCGTGGAGTGTAACGAGGGGAGTCTGACCGGACTTGAGATCACCAACAACCTTGTACCATGTCTGGTAGCTTTTGTTACCGACAATGAATGTCGCGGTTCCAACTGTTTCTGGCACAATCTCAGAACTCATGTGAGCGGCGGGATGTGGGGTTGAATAATCCAGGATGGTTGTACTTATGGTTTCTAATTTTAGCAGGCCTCCCACCCCAAAAGGAACTCCGGCAACCTCCCTGAGGTTTAAATGTGTTTTGACCCACTGTCAACTTCATCTTAAAAAATGGAAAGAATGACAACACGCACTTTTTCGATATCTCTGTTAAAGGGCCGATGAACATCATCAAGTTCTCCATCCACACAAAGTCTTGCAAGGAAAATGGCAACCACAGATGGGTATTCCATCTCACATCCATCACGTCAGCTTTCAAAATTTCCGTTTAGCTCGGTCATCGATTCCGCATCCTTCACCTTGACAGCGCTCGTTCGCTTCAGAGTATAATCGCACTCCCACGTTACCTAATTCTCTCATGAACACATCAGCAAATGACCATAAATTCCTCATGTTACCTGCCTGAACATCAGCGCTGTTCTGAAAGATGGTCATATAAAATATACTGGTTATCTTTCCAAGCCTTGAGAATCGAAGCATCGTTTGTCCAAATATTTGATGATAATTTTCAAACTTCTGTGTTCGCCAGAACTGTTTTTTTTTTTGCTATCTTGCGCATCAAATCAGTCATCGGTTCAAGTCTTCCGCCCCTGTGGTTCGACATTCCCACACATTTTCAACTCTACCAAGCAACATTGACCGAGTTATCCGTTCTCAATTTAGAGTGACTGTAACCATCATGGATCCTTAATGTTAATGAAGTGCTCAACTTGCACATGTGATTTCAACCCTAATGTGTAGATGCAAAAATTGCGCAAAGAGGTCATCTTCGGCGAACGCGACAAGCACATCAAACATGCTCATAATGTGTGCTGATGTTCAAAATAAAATAGCGCGCCTTTATACAATCTTCCGGGTAAAGTGGATATTTGCATTTCTGTTGCTTCTCAAATACCTGGAATGTCCATTTTAGCATCCCACTTGCACCAACATCTGTAGACCGAAGATTTCCTCGAACCATGAGTACGCAAGACCTCAACCCGGCTTGGACGCCTCCCCTTGGGCCCGATATTCTATACACCGAATACACCTGGTTTGCGGGTATATTCGCCCAAGCTGTAGGATATGGCATTACCATTCCGCTGGCTATGCAATGCGAGGTGTTTCTCTACAGGTCGATCAATCGCGCCAACATGAGGAGCAAACTCGCGTGGATGGCACTTGTCTTCGTCCTTTTTGTCTGCGCCACAGTCTGTGCTGTAGCAGACGAAAAAATGGGGGAGCTGAGCTTCATCTATTACCGTAACTACCCCGGAGGACCATGTACGAATTCTTCTTTTTCTTTTTCGTTGGCTCATAAGTATACTCTCTTAGCTGCCTTCGAGTTGAACTTCAATTCACTTCCTGTCAATGGGATTGGCAACGTATTTCTTGTGATCGCTGATTGGATTTGCGATGGAATTCAGGTCAGCATATGACACCATAAATTTGTTTCAAAAATCCTAGTTAACACTTTCACTTTCAAGCTATGGCGATTCTATATTCTATACAGTCCTTCCGTCGTTCCTGTCTGGCTCATCATGTCAATTCCATGTCTGGCATATTTCGCCACCATAGGTATATTTCTTACTCAATCATCTGCATACGAATCTGTGAGCTCATGTAAAACGCATAAATCTCTAGCTCTCGGAATCCTCTGGGCTATACAAGTAACCCAACCAAATAGTAACTCGTTTATTACGACCAGTATCAACTGGACAGCCCCTTACCTGGGGCTCACGCTGGCACTGAACGTCGTCATTTCGGCCGCTCTTGTTCTCCGACTTGTGTACTATCGTTGGTGCCTTAGCAGGTCTGGCCTCGGAACTTCAAGAATTGGCGGCGGCGTCAACTACTTGGGCATAGCAGCAATGATATCCGAATCTGCTATAATCTATTCCACTTTTTCTCTTCTTTCCCTCGTATTCTTTCTCACAAATAACCCAATTCAAAATGTCTTTGATCCACTATTTATAATGGCTCAGGTGAGTACAATAATAATGTCGTTGATGCATAAAATGATATTTGAACTTTGAAGATCATTGCAACTCTTTTGATCCTGTATCGAGTTGCATCTGGATCTGCTTGGTCTTCCGGCACAGTCAGCCAACTATTCAGCACTCAATCTTCCTCTGTTGAGAGTGGGAAAGAAATACAATTTATTGCAATGCGTAATACAGATACTTCTCGCACCAAAATCTCGACCTTTGGAGACAGTGCCACACTGGCATCTTCATTCACAGAGCCCGTTGCCAAGTAACTTCTAAGAGTCTCGACTTATCCGCTTATTTACAGGTATTAAGGATCCAACCGTATATCGGAGAAACAGCGTTTTACTCTTTATATACGTTATATATGTGATTATACGATTGCTTTATGCGGGTTTCCTGCGTCGTTAGTAATGAGGACTTTGAGTTGGAAAACCTTCCCGCAAATCAACCGAAAATAGTTTGGAGGCTGGAATGAAAATGTGAGCGAAAGAATTATTGCTCGCAAAATAAATTGGTTGTCCGGTCTTCACTCTCCCCGATGCTCCAGGATACGGTCCAGCTTGAATCCGTCGGATTTTGGGGACTCAATCAACTGCGTCTGACCTAACTGAGATTAGTTCTCAAATTTTTGCTGGATTCCCGACTCCAGATTTCTAGCGCCTGGACCCAACCTGGATAGCGGATTTCCGTCGGATATTTCAAAGTAATTACTGTGATTTTCCTGTGTCCAGCTGGACTCCCCAAGGACTCCCTCAATTGATTCAAATCCAGCTGAAATCCCGCTGGAATCTGGGGTAACTTCAATGATGAGTTAATTGACCAATTGTTTCAAATTAATACTTATAAATTTTGTTGGATGGATGGATGAGGTATAACCGGCGCGGTCCCCATAGAGGTAACAACCGGGCTGCAGGTGTTGGAGTCCGGCTGGATTTCGGTTCTTTGACTGTATACTTTTACTATTTAGTGCGAAAAAAAAGTTGAACACAGGATCGAACTCGCGGCCAAGCGGATCGCGGGAACTAGGCTATGGCATTTGATCTGTATTTTACACCCCCCCACAGGTCTACATAGAGTATACTTATATTATACATATGTACATAGTGTCTGTGTGTACTCTATGTATGTTATACTTATACTGAACCTAGTGTATGTTTACTGAACCTAGAGTAACTTCTTCTAGAACATATCAAGTACTGACTGTACAATATATGTAGACTGTACATAGACTTGCTTCCAAATAGGATGAACATTTCAGGTGTTGTAGTTGGTGCATATATACACATTATACATACAATATACATATACTATACATATACTATACATATGCTATACATAGAATTTGGATGTTTGCTTCTTATTTCTCTTTTGACATCAATTCCTACTTCATCTAAGTCAACCTCCACTTCTGCTATTTGCTTATCCTGCTTATTCCGCTTCTTCTCTTGTGACTTGATAATTCTTTCTGTGTGTAAAAATAATAATGCACAAATAGACCAGTTTTTAACAGTCATTTTCTTGAAGATGGACTGAAAACCTCCTAGCCATGCATTAATTTGCTCACATGCCTAAATAAATATAATAAATAAAAATATTATGTGATAGATGAAGGATCTCTAACCTGGGTATTGAATGCCTGTTTATAATGTGGAACTCCTTGAGCATCATGTTCAACAATGACAAGATTAGGTGCTGACCCATTCAATGGTGCTGGATTGCACCATTTGTGACGAAGATAATCAGTTGCTTGATGGTTGATATAGTGATAGGAAACAACTATAAATCTGCTTGTTTGCTTTCAATTTTCCCAGACACCATTGCTAACAGCTATACATAAAAGCAGGCATGCTCTGTGAATGCAGATATGACTTGGATATAGGTCAGCAGTGGGATAAACAGAATACAGGAAAACTAGTATATTTGTAGGTGACTCAGATTTTGCAAACTTTGTCTAAGCAATAACAACTCCTCAAGGGGCACAGATTTTTTCAACACAATAAAATCAAGGTGTAACAAAGTAATTGTTTTGTTGCTGATTTGGAGCCTGAACTCCTTCATGTGATTGAACTTGCTGATTTATCTGAGTAAGCCATTCATGTATTTCTTCCTCTGATTGTCTAAGGAGTCTGCAAATGCCAAGTAATAACTATTGACCATAGTGTACTATATGAGAATGCTAAGTATCCTGATGTTGCTGACAAGCCTGTGAATTCTGCAACTTTGTATTGTCACAGTTTTTTACTGGACATAAGCCATATCTCATTACTCATATTGAGCACAGAAGACTCCTTGGCATAGATTTGTAAGATCCTAAGTGCAACCCTCAAAGGCATAGTTGTTGGTCCAATACCATACAATACAACCATTTGACTGGAGATTTAAGTACTGGCATATTTTCTGAATTCTCTTCAGAGTTCTGATCAACATTCATTGCATTCTGATCAACATCCATTGCATTCTGAGCATCAGCCCTTGCTTGAGCAGCATCACAAACAACTAAGCCTGCATTTTCACCAATCAATGGAGGCATAGCATGATTCTCATCAACCCCTACAATAGCTGCTGGATCATCAGCTGTAATTCTATCTCCATTCCTCCTATAATTATGCATGCATTCATTGCAAAAATCATTTTGTGCACTTCAAATGATGCCATTCTCTCCCAGCTTTTCAAATGAATGCCTTACAGTGTCATCAGTTGATAGCATGTCAGGAAGTTCCAGTGTAGTGTTAAATGCTTCAGAAACTTGTTGAATTACTTCTTGTACAAAAGCATGCCATGTCTAGTGTCATGACACATCACTAGCTCTTTGTTCATTTGGGATGAAGCTATCATTCCTGAATTCAGCAAAAGCTGAAGCAGATGCATGAAAACTATAATTGCATTGACAACTGTCTTTGAAAATATTCTGTCAGCCCAGACACTTTGTCCAACTTCAAGATATTTTGCTGAATTCAAATAGAATCTATCTTGGTTGGTGGGAGTATGAAAATTTATTGAGTTTTCATGATCTGCATAGTATAGGGTCTGACACTTAGAACATTTGCCACTGAGGACATGAAAATTTTCATAGCATTTTATCCCTTTGATACGGTTAACACATGGTGCATCATGATCTTGACTAGACTGAAGAAGTGAGTGGCCAGAGCAAGAATGTGTTTCACATTTTACAGCTATGCTCAGATCATTGTAGAAACTGATGCTTCCCACTATGCTTTGGGAGCTATTCTTTCTATCATCACTGCATGCACTCTAAACCCCAATGTCACAAACCATATGGATTGCTCAAACAACTTCCAATACTAGAACACCCATGGAATTCAATCTCTATGGACTCCATCAAGAAGCTTCTGCCATCCAGTGGTTATGACACTATCTTGGCAATCATTGACTGATTATCCAAGCAGAGTATTTTCATTCTGACCCATGACACAGTAACTTCCACTGATTTAGTGCAGCTCTTTGTTATGCATGTGTTTTATAAACACAGAATACCAGAGCATGTTACTTCTGACAGAGGTTCCAAGTTTGTTTCACACTTCTTCCACTCACTTGGCAAGGCTCTTGACATGTGCCTACATTTCACTTCTAGTTATCATCCAGAAGGTG
This sequence comes from Nidularia pulvinata, assembly GCA_036937195.1. NCBI lineage: Eukaryota > Fungi > Basidiomycota > Agaricomycetes > Agaricales > Nidulariaceae > Nidularia > Nidularia pulvinata. Next base: position 17,463 of record JASFDH010000390.1, read on the forward strand.
ACAGACAGACAGAATGAAACTAATCAAATGCTTGAACAATACATTTGAGTATATTGCAACTACAAGCAAGACAGCTGGTTAGAATTTCTTCCACTTGCAGAATTTGCCTACAACAATGTGCCTTCTACTGTGATCAGCATTTCACCCTTCTTTGCCAATAAGGGTTACCACTCTAATCTTACCTTTCATCCCAAATACAACCTTGCTTCTGCCTGCACCCATGAATTTGTAGTTAGCCTTGACAAATTGCACTCCACTCTCCAGACTGCAGTAGCAGAAGCTCAGCTCTGCTATCAAGGTCCTGCAAATGCATGCTGACAACTTCTGCTTACTTTCCACATAGGTCAACAAGTGTTTGTTGAAGCACAATTCTTCTGCACCACTTGACCTTCAAAGAAACTATCAGAAAAATATTAGGACCCTACAAGATCATTGTGGAAGCAGGTACCCATTTATTTACCCTCCAACTTCCAGATGCTATGCATGCTGTTCATCCAGTCTTCTATGTCTCTATGCTAGAACCAGCCACACCCAACACCATTCTGAACTGCATTGAGCCTCCACCTCCACCAGTTCATATTGACAGAGAGCCAGAATACAAAATCAGTGAGATTGTTGACTCTATCCATCAACACTGTATTTGCAAACTTCAATACAAAGTACATTGGCTAGCCTACAAAGGCATCAACATAGAATTCTCTTGGCTTGTCATGAACTGGTCTTCCAAGATATAGCCCAAAAGTTCTGGACAGATAGGTTGCATGAGGTCACCAGGGAGAAACTCTGGAGACTCCAGGAATATCTCTGGTAAACACATTTAAGTGCTACCAGGATACTAGAGTCAAAGTGTCAGACACACAAACAAATACACTCGATAGTGCAATGCTGAGGTTGTCAAATCACTCAGGGAAAGGGGAGGAATAGAGGAAAGAGATGAGCACTGTATTGCTAGTGGAGATACAACCAGCTCAAGACTGGGGTTCTGAGTACAAACAATGTAACTAAATACTACCTAACTCATGTACTACATATGTACTACTCATGGCCTGTGCATGTAAGTAATGTGTTGTATACTTGTGTATTGTGCATGTAAGTAATGATCAATTGTAAAAGAAGTGTGCCTTGTGTTATCCTCATGGTTGCAGTCACCTCATGGTGTCCATGCAGTTGTCCATGTGTTATCTCCAAGATTAGATATCCCTGTGATAAGTCCAAGAGATACAATAATGATAATCATCAAAAGAAAAGGCAAATTCATGACACAAAGATGGGCAACAGCTTCAGCTTATGTGCTGCACCTCATTCATTCCTAATGCCCAATTTACAGATGATTGTGAGTGATAAGTTCCAGATACAATGATAGTCAACACTCAACTTCCTGACCAGAGATTTGGTCAGGAGGGATCTCTGGAGACCAGAGATTTTGTTGAGTGCAAAGTACAATAACAAGAAGAGATTATCAAGTAGAGATGAGTGAGGAAAGTTCAAGGGTAGCTTTAGCCACTGAGTAGAAGTGGAGAGACTAATAAATTAACAAACTGAAGTACTACAATACATTCAAAGTACTTAAATACTAGAAATCTAAATAACCAGAGTAGATACACAGAGCACTATAATCATACTAGTGCAATGGAGAAGTAAGTGGGTTAAGAATTAGAGAGTATATGATGAGGGCTAGGGAGTACAAATTGAATTTTAATGCAAAGAGATATACTATGAAAAGTATAGTGTGTGTGGCTGAAATGAAGTAAGTATGAAAATGGAAATGGACCAGAGTAAACCTGAGTAAACACTAGAGGCAAGCTGAGAGTCAGAATAGTGTCGGTATTGATTGTAAACAGTTCAGAGATAGCACACAATGTGCCATATAGGGATATGACATGGCTTTCCACCTCCAAGCTGGAACACACAGCAGAACTCATTTCCAACTTCCATACCACATATCCAAGTAAACCTGGACCCCTTTCAAACTTATAGTTTTTTTTTTGACTTTTCCACCTTTTCTGCCTTTCTGACATTTTCTGCTTATTTCCAATATTTTTATCACACACTTGGTTACCAAGAATTCAAGAATCCATTCACAAACAAAAAGAACAAGAAAAACAATATATATATACAATGTTCCATTTTTCTATCAATTGTAAAGTCTGCAATTCTTCTGCAGGACCTGCCTCCTTCTCTGTCACTACTTCCATCTCCACATCCTCTGATACTATCTTTGACAGTCCTGCCACCTCTGCCTCTTTTTCCACTGTTTCCTCCACCTCTTTTTCCATCTCCTTTCTGCTCTCTGATTGTGCCCCATGTCATGAACTGGTCTTCCAGGATATAGCCCAGAGGTTCCAGATGGATAAAGTGCGTGATATTAACAGAGAGAGTTTCTGGAGTCTCCGGGAATATCTCTGGCAAAAGCATTCGAGTGCTATCAGGTTATGAGAGTCAAGATGGGCAATGGCTTCAGCTTATGTGCTGCACCTCCTTTGTTCCTAATGCCCAATTTACAGATAACAGTGAGTGAGCTGATTCAGATATAATGGAGATCAATACTCAATTTCCTGACTGAAGAGTTGGTCAGGAGGGATCTCTAAGGACTGGAGATCTTGTTGAGCACATAGTGTGGTGACAAGAGGAATAATATGAGTAGGGATGACAGAGGATGGTTCAGAGGTAGTTAGAGACTTTGTAAGGATGTTGAAGATAAGATGTAGGCATACATGTGATTGTAGATAGATAATTAACAAACTGAAGTACTACAATACATTCGAAGTACTTAAATACTAAAAACTCTAGATAACCACAGTAATACACAAAGCACTACAATTATACTAGTGCAATGGAGAAGTAAGTGGGTTAAGAAAAAGAGAGCATATGATGAGGACAAAGGAATGCAAATTGAATGTGAACACAAAGAGGCATACTATGAAAAGTATAGTGTGTGGCTGAAACGAAGTAAGTACAAAAATGGAAATGGACTGGAGTAAGCCTGAGTAAGCCCAGAGGTGAGCAGGAAGTCAGGAAAGTGTTGGGATTGATTGTGAGCAGTGCAGGGATGATGTGTGCTGTGCTGTATAGGGATATGACACCCCAGTGCTCTTGCAAATCCTTACCCTCTGCTCTCCCATTTCTGTTTCCAATAAGCTGTCAGAGCTTCCAACCCATTCTGTGCCTTCATCATCCACCTTCACCTCCCCATCTGACAACTACTCCATCCAAGCCTTCCACCTCTTTTCCAGTTCCCACTGCATCTGCTTCTTGGACACCTTAGATGCCTCCCACAGCAGCAGGTGTTGCCAACATGTTGGTTCAATGTTGGCAGTGACTCCTTCCACATGCACAAGCATCTCCTGGTAACTCCTTTCTGGCTTCTCCACCAACTTCATCAAGACCCCTCAGGTCTTCTGCCCCTCTTCCACTATCTCTTTACACAACACTCTGACACCCTCTGCCAACTTCTTGACAGCAACTGCTAGTTGCTCACTGTATGCCTCCCAACTCTCTGCCTTCTGTGCCTTCTTCTGTGCAGGCACCTCCACTTCCACCATCTCATCTGTCTCTTCTGCCTCCTTGCTTTCCTCCCATGTGTGTTTCTTCTCACTGGCCTTCTGCAATGGGCCTGCTTTGACATTGCTGCACAGTTTCTTGATCTACCTACAAGCATGGCATAGTTTCTTGCCACTAAAGAAACTATTAGCAAAGTAATGAAAACAAAAACAAAAACTCACAGTTCCTCTATGCAATCCCTATGCTTGTTGACACACTACCAACACTTGTGTGTCATGCACCACAGTTGACTCCCCTGCTTTGCCCTTACCCTTGGCCTTTGCACTAGCCTCTGCAGCTTTCTTTGCCACCCATTCTGCTTCTTCTGCCACCTGTTGTATTTCTGCCATTTGGGTCTCATGCACCAGATGTTGCACTTCATGCTCTTTCTCTTCTGCCAAGCAGAGTACCTCCTCCTCTACCTCTCAATTCTCACACTCATGTTCTGCTTGTCATGCATCAATCAATATGAGGGCCTGGGAAGTAGAAGCAGGTATATCATATTTGTTTGGGTGAAAAGGGTGTGGGAAGTGGGTGTTAAAATTTTATTTGCTGAACACCATTCTGCCCCTATCCACCTTATATGCATCATAAAAAAATTTTCAGCCACACAACTCCAAGCACTTCTGTTCAATCCCTCAAAGGCTCAGTCTTAAGGGAGGAATACTGTCATATCCACAATTTCTTCTGACACTTTCTGACATTCTGAATCATCTTCTGATATACTTCTGACTATTTCCATTTGCACTTATCTCTGAACTATTGTCTTGATCCTATGACTTGTATTTATACAATACTGTTACTATGAACACTTCTGGTCAGATATGTTTCTGCTTCCACTTCTGCTACTTTTATTATGTGTCAAGGACTCTTATTATCTTTTGTCTCCATAGAGTTGCTACTTCTGCTTTCATGACTACAATTAGAAATACTAGTATTTAAGTTTCTCAGTTCTGTACCTTTGACTCCAATTTTAATATTGACTAAGATCCCACCTAGTCTTCTGACCAAGTTCTAAGTCTCCTTGCTTTCTGACCTCCAACTCCTTTCTGACTTCCCTTCTAGTTGACTTATGTTGACTAGTCTTATCTTGCTCTCAACACTAGACTTAGTCTCTAGTTGTCAAAACCCCAAGTTGTCTCCAACAACTTTCTGATCCCACAGTACTACCTTCCAATGTGTGGACCATGTTTAAGTTAGAACCCATGAGAACTGGAAGGGCATAGCACAAAAGCTGAAGCCAATGGTTCTTATGTGTAGTGTTACAGTCAGAAACCCTTCTGACATACTTCTGACATTTTTCTGACACGGTGCTATTGTAATCTGTGTCCTCTAGTTCCTATTCACTTTTGGGAACAAGTCTTGACAGATACTGAACTGAACTACTTAAATACTAGTATCACTAATTGTAATAGTGAAAGCAGAAATAGCATTACTATAGAAATGAGGAATAATAAGAGCACTTGACACCAAATAAAAGTGGCAGAATCAGAAGTGGAAACATATCAGAGCAAAAGTGTTTGCAGTAGCATGTCAAGAACTCATTTCCAGGTAAGATTGTTATGGAACTTTTTGATTATTTGAAGTAGGGTTCAATACTAGGGTTGGAACCTAGCTGAGGGAGAATGTGGTAAGGGTGATGAAATTTGTAGAGTAATAGTGGAGACATCCTACAGATGTAGTAAGAATGACCAAGTCAACAGAGAAATAGTAGAAAAATTGTAGGGATGTGGTAAAAATGGCTGAGGATAAATAGTATAGAAAATAGTGAGTTGGTAGAACAATGGTAGGGAGTAGCCAGGAGTGAAAGGCACAATGCAATAATGAGGAGATGTGTCACAAACTGGTCTTCCTGAGATATATCCCAGAGTTTCCAGACAGATAGAGTGTGTGAGGTCACCAGGGAGAGACTCTGGAGACTCCAGGAATACCTCCAGTAAATGCATTCAAGTGCTACCAGGGTACAAGAGTCAAGATGGGCAACAGCTTCAGCTTATGTGCTGCACCTCCTTCATTCTTAACACCCAAATTACAAATAACAGTGAGTTGATTCTGGTATAGTGGGGATCGATACTCAACTTCCTGACCAAGGATTTGGTCAGGAGTGATCTCTGGGGACTGGAGATCTTGTTGAGCATGTAGTGCAATGATGAGAAGGATAATAACCAATGGAGATGAGAAGTGATGATTTAGAGGTAGCTAGAGACTAGTAGAGATGTTAAAGACAATATACAATTAACAAACTGAAGTACTACAATACATTTGAAGTACTTAAATACTAGAAAGTCTTAGTAACCAGAGTAATACACAAAGCATTACAATCATACTAGTGCAATGGAGAAATAAGTGGGTTAAAAGAAAGAAAGCATATGATGAAGACTAAAGGAATACAAATTGAATGTTAACACAGAGAGATACACTACAAAAAGTATAGTGTGTGTGGCTGAAACTAAGTAAGTATGAAAATGGAAACAGACCTGAGTAAACCAATATATATATCCATTTGTTACTTGCACAAGTCATCCTGCATGCCAGATTTTACAATCTTGTTCATGTTCCAGATAGGCCAGGTATGGCATGGTTCTAGTAGTCTCAAATCATAGCTATGACATTTTTTTAATATTAGTAGACTTGGTGGTTATATTAGACTTGGCAATTATACTAGCATTTCAAAGGTATACCTGCCATATGTCCATCATTTAGTCTCAATAAATCATAAGCCACATCATGATTTCAAGAAGATGGCACATCAGTTGTAGAAAGTTGGGGGAAGAATTTAAATTTTTGAAAAGCTTTCAAATGTGCCAATGGACTTGTTCTACTCCATCACCCATGTATTTCCAACAAGTTTGAATCACTGAACTTCCTGGAAAGCCCCTAAATGGTGAAGAACCATTCTACAATATAGTTAGTTGTGACAGATACCTGATACTGATATTTATGGAATAAAGGTCTGACAACTTCCTCCCATTAATCAGTGGAAGAGACATAATAGAATAAGTCATGAGAATCACTAAATGACCCGATGTTACACTGACAATCTCTTCTGACATCTTCTGCCACTCTCCGACTCTATTATATGATTTCCTGTTATGTTTCTGACATTTCTGCCTGTCACCATTCATTGCTAAACACCAAACTATTGTTTTTATTATTGATGCTCACAATACAATTGTTGTTTCTAAGTATGCTTCTGCTCAGTTATGCTTCTGCTCTTGTTTCTGCTACTTTTATTATGTGTCAAGGACTTTATTATTCTTGTATTCATAGTATTGCTATTTCCGCTTTTATTATTACAATTAGCAGTATTTGTATTTAAGTAGTCCTATCTTGTATACTAGTCTTTAATTTGTATATTGACTATGATCACCCTGATTCTCTTGAATTCACTTCTGACTCTCTGACCCCTTCTGACCTGCCTTCTAATTGACTTACCTCAACTAATCTTATCTTGCCCTTGACACTAGACTTGACTCTAGTTGTCAATATCTTGTTTACCTCCAACATGTTTCTGACACTGGTAAATATCTTCTGCTATGTGAACCACTTGACTAAGTTAGGACCCATGAGAACTGGAAGAGTGCAGCACATAAGCTGAAGATAACAGTTCTTATCTTTAGCATTATGATCAGAATTCCTTCTGACAATACTTCTGACATTCTTCTGACATAGCACTATCATTACCTATGACCTCTAGTCCCTAGTCTTCTTTTTGGATCAAGATCTGACAGTATATTCAAATTCCAACTTCTGAGTTCTCACTCATGGTTTGCACAACCACTATTGCAATTCCTCAAACAACTACTGCACATGCTCAGTCTCATAGAAACATGACTTCTGCTATCTGTTCTGAAACTTGCTCTGTCTCTGCTGCTTGTGCTACCCTCGCTTCACCTCTGACAGCCTCTAGGTCTAATGACAAGGGTAAAGGACATGCTACTTCTTGAGCACCTTCTGCCCAGGCCAATCAGACTCAACTCTCTGATAATGGCGGAAATGACCCTCTGCTAGATGACAATGGTACCCCTATTGATAGTGATGATGACAACCAGGGAGGCCCAGGCAGCAACCCTGACAATCCTGACAATCCTGACTATTCTGGCAGGGATGATGATTCCTCTTCCAATGAGATACCTTACCAGGACCCAAATCTTGTTCAGGTGTAAGGACAACCTTCTAGGTCTATTTGTTGGAAGGATGCCACCAAATCTGACAAACCTAAAGCTAAGGAACCCAACACTTACAACAGCTCTGACCCCAAGAAACTATCTCCTTTTCTTTTGCAGTGCACAATTTATTTCTGCAATAACTGTCACTATTATTCTGACAATTCTGCTAAGATCAACTTCACCTTATCTTATCTTTGAGGGACAGCTCTCAATTGGTTTGAGCCCAACATCATTTCTGACAGTCTTACTGACAGTTGG
>JASFDH010000391.1:0-25397 GCA_036937195.1 Nidularia pulvinata
AGTACCACACAGCCTGCCCTATCCTGCCAGTGCGTGCATGCACGCCACTGGACGCGGAGTTGTTATGAATCGATGGTACATGACTCTGAAGGCGCATCAAACCGCCAGATTGCATTTCGTAAAATCTTGCGATTCAAATTTGATGGATACTTCGTTAGGTAAGTGAGTGATCGAATCACTTCTTCACAATGACACAGCAACAACTTCTTGATAGACAAATTCGTGATTCCTTCTATCAGCTTCTATCCATACAATGATTTCGTGAAAGGGAGGAATTAACCACTATCAAAACATATGTCGTGGGCGCCAACTCTTGTACAGCTTTTTGTCAGTGCGCTTGCTCATGATTACCGACGTTTTATGTGCTCGCTGAACTCTCGGAGCCGTGGCAATAGTCCCTCGACGTAGCGGGTCTCCTATTATCCGGCTACTGGTTTCTCTTTGTCTTCGTGATGCATCTCGTTATAACTCGGCCTCAACTTTGCTCGCACTTCAATTTTATCTTGGGAAACTGGACCCTAACTGGACCTCTATGTGACATTTTGTGTACACTGGGCGGATCATTTCTAGACCAAGTACCGTATGCACTTGATACTCAACGCTCAAAGGACGCTGTCATTAGTTTCCAGAGGGATGGACTGCCTTTGCTCTCTCTGGAATAAACTCCGTCATGTTCCGATTTTTACCTGGCGCCTTAACGCTTCGATAAGAGGATTTGCGCTCGGGATTAACGTGGCAATCTTCTGAGGAGGATTTTTACTGGAGCTAGTAGCTATAAACTCGAGGAAGAAACCGTTGATGATTATTTCTCCGGAATAATATTCGTAGGATGCTCGCCTGCGATATGCTGCATCTGTGGACATCTCCCTGTGGGCTCCTAATGATAAAAGTCTCCATATCTTTTCTGCCACCGCGGCATTCATTCAGCTAATTGTCAAGCCCGCAGAACTATCTCTTAAGCCACTACAACGACTTTCACTACTGGCTATCGCATACATCATAATATTTTTATCCACGATGTCGACTTGGCAGGTGACGCGTGCGCGCTCCCATGAAACTTCCCGCTTGACGATCCCGAGAACGGTCACTATATCCTCCACTCAACGGTATTTCCTCTCCGCTGGTTTCATAATGTCACATAGCACTGCAATACTTCAATTCACCGTCCCAAAATTGAGCTACGTCTTCCCGTGCTCTCGGAATAATACTGTACGTGCAGAATTGTGTCTGAAGTCTGCCTACGGAGATACACGCTAAAAAAAAAGGATGGCCCTGAGAGAGTCGGTATGTTGTAATAACTTGAAGACACATCTACCTCGTCCTGTCAACTTGGTGATGGTGTCGCCCACAGGTCAAACATGGCTATTGCCCATGGACTCAGCCATTTCCACACTTGTCGGTGTGTAGCAGTGTGAAATATCCGACGTCGAAAATCCACTGAGATACAGTACGGGGAAACAGAAACGTATAATTTGAACAAGTGGACTGACAGAGTCCGAAGAGAGAGGAGTAATGTCGCCGTCCCTAAACATTCACGACGCAATAATGCATGAGGTCTCGTGTTCCTGCGTGTGCGACGGCAAGGTTGAACCTAATTATGGCTAGGAAGCGCTAATTCCGACAAGTGAGGAAATACCAACTTGACTTCGTGATGTCCATGCAGGCTTGTGAAGGATGAGATTCTGGGACGTACGGACCGGTGGGAACTCCTAAGAAGTCGGAAAGTATAATATTGACCATGTAGCATACCTTCTGACTTGTTTTCTACAACATATCATCGCCTTGAATAGGAAGAGTAAAAGCTGCGCTGCGATGATGAGATGTCACTGTCTAATGAGCGCATACCAGAAGTGAACTGTTTGCTATCAATCATAGTCGACGCCGTTATAGATAGCTCTCTTTGTGCTAAAAATGATACCTATCTGCTGCAAAGGTCGGCGACAATCAACTGATTGCGTGCTTCCGTCTTTCTCTGGTCTGAAGATCAGTGACTTTAGACTATAGAATGATGCTTCGGTATCAACGGGCTGTTCAGTGTATTAACGAAAGGTATGTGAAGTCATCTGCGCTTCCACTAAGTCCGCCAATTTGGGCGGTCTGTCTTCCCCATGTCTAAGTATTAGCACACAGCCGACTCCCAGTGTATGTGCGCCACTAAATTAACATCTCAGCCTCCAGTCCATGGCAACCAGGAGCTGAAGAATCTGCAGAGGGATTACCTAGTTCAGTATCTTGACTTTGAAACTGAAAGTGAGAATAGGGTGAATGCCAAAATACATTCATAGATAGATTAGATAGAAGAGCATCTACCTCCTTATCATCGAATCCTTCAGCTGTTTGAGTGCGTCCAGAGATTGAACGAACGATGTCTACAGCATCCGATCATGGCGGGGTCTGTGCCGGATCTCGATCGAGGGGATTCAATTTCATAGATCCCCCAAGTGCAACAGGCAATCGGAACGGAGAGCAGGCTGGACTAAAAATGAATTCAGGCAGCTGAGCCAGACTTCAACCGTCCCTGAAATAACTAGAGAAATTTGCGGGGAAGAGCATAACGAAGGCACAGAGACTTGCAAAGCCGACATAAATTGTGATAAGTAGAGACATGGTGAAAACAATAAACAAGGAAAAAAAATGAAAGGCAATGAAATAAATGTACCTCGAATCTGAATCGACAGATCATTCCCCTAAAACCGACAAATTACCTTCACACACTACCCCGGAAACTAGTTACAATGTATGCACCATGATTTCTTCTCGGTGAACATACCTGAGTGGAACTGAATGAACCCTTCACGAGACATCGTGAATGTACCTGGAGTTCAGGACATGGGCGCCGTAGAAACACGAGTAGCTTCAGCTGATTTCGAGGACGGGTCATATTTAGTTGCCCGAAGCCCAACCGAAGCCTCAAGGCTAGAGCTACGACAGCAACAACTCCAGCAGGCACTCAGATTCTGTTCACCGGATGTCTCGATAAATCCTGGATAAACCAAGTGCTCAGAAAGGTCTACTAGCCTCGCAGCGGATGTCATGACAAGCCTCAGCCCCACCAAGGAACACCAGGGCATATAAACCGATAGTTGGCAGCATCGACAGGCAGCGCAGCAATGCATCATAGAGATCCGCGCATATTCCGAGTTACAACATAGCCAGCCAGTGTCGATTTTACGTATTGTGCCCTTTGAGCGGTGTATAATAAAGTGAGCTTGACAGTAGGCAAGCAGTAGGTGTACGAGGAGATTGACGCCCATAAGGCGCTTGCTCGATGCTTACAGGATCAGGGCGGGAAATGCACGGACCAGTTTCGCCACGGAGCAGGTTTGCCGGACAGTTGCGGTCGGGGCAGCGGCTGGAGACGTCTTGGTCCGTTCTAGGCATGTGTATTCAAACTCCGCCAAGAGCAGACTCAGCACGCAAACCGACGACGACGAGCCTTCCAACAGCGCCCGCGACATTTCCACCAACAACCGCCTAGAGGGTGCCACGAGAGGCCCACTCTTTGTGGGACATAGAGTTCTCTCTTCAAATACTCTGTTTCACCGCGTACAAGTCACCAACCTCGACCTCGCTATTCAAATCCTCTCTGCGCATACCTAACGCACCCTCAAGATCCGCTCAACCACAATGTCTACGTTCTCAAGAACACCAACCCTTACTCCCAGCAGGTCACCATCTCCAGCCCCACTGGTCCAGCCAGACCATTTCTACGGCGCCGAGAGCGGCCAGCTGCCTCCTTCTCCCAATTCAGATGGAAAGACCTGGCTCGCCCCAGAGGAAGACCCTCTCGCCCACCGTGGCATACCGGTATTCAAGCCGACCATGGAAGAGTTCAGCGACTTTGAGGAGTACATGTCCAAGATCGAGTGCTGGGGCATGCGGAGTGGGATTGTGAAGGTTATCCCGCCGAAGGAGTGGTGTGTCCCATGTTTCTGCGCGTGATTCGGAAAAGTGTTATTGACTCCCCATCTTGCAGGGCTGAATCTCTTCCGTCGGTGAAGCCGCAGCTTAGGGATGTGAAGATAAAGTCGCCAATCGAGCAGCACATGTTCGGCCACGGCGGTCTTTTTCGGCAGGAAAACATCGTGAAGCGCAAGTATTTGAGCGTGCGTGAGTGGGTGGAGATGTGCAACAAAGAAGACTTTCGTGCTCCGGGAGTGCAGGACGTAGGTCTACATGCGCGCAGTGCCAACCCCGCCGCCTCGAAGGCGAGACCGCGACGGGGTAGGAAGAAAGCCGACACGGTTAAGTCCGAATCAGCCGGACCGGTGGCGATCAAGGAGGAACCTGTGGACGATTACCACCACCTGGCCAATGGGATTAATGACCAGTTCATTGTTTCACCACCAAACAGCGTCGAGGCAATCGACTCTCCCGCTAATACTTCGGCTGCTGGCCAAAATGCGTCCACGCCGTCTGTTCGTGCCATGAGTCTCCCGGAGGAGAAGCCCAAGGTCAAGGGTCGACGTGCCGCTCCGACCAAGGAAGTAAGAGACGCCAACCTTGCGGAGCGTGTCTCCCGGGATCTTGCCTTCTTAGAGACCTTCGAGCCCCACCAGGATTGGCTACCACCTAACACGAAGCCAGCCGACTATACGCATGACTTCTGCCAAAAACTTGAGAGGCAGTACTGGCGGAACTGTGGATTAGGCAAGCCTGCCTGGTATGGCGCCGACACTCAGGGTCTGTCTGCTGTATAATCACTCTAGAATACTGTTACTTACTCGGTTTCGTAGGTTCGCTGTATACCGATGACACGAAGGCGTGGAATGTAGCCCACCTACCTTCAACGTTATCGCGGATATTACCTTCATCGGACCAAGGCCTGCCTGGTGTTAACACCCCTTATCTGTACTTTGGCATGTGGAGAGCGACATTCGCATGGCACGTTGAAGACATGGACTTATTCAGTATCAATTACATTCATTTTGGAGCTCCCAAGTTCTGGTATGCTATTCCACAAGGCAGGGCAAGCGCCTTGGAGCAAACCATGCGAGGTAACCCTATACGACCTTTGTCTTCGGGAATAGCTTCTCATCTGCTTTCTTCTAGGTTATTTTCCGAAAGAAACCTCGGCGTGCCCTCAGTTTCTGCGACATAAATCATTCCTTGCATCCCCTACAACTCTTGCGCAATCGTCATGCAGGCCGAACCATCTGGTTCAACATGCAGGTGAATTCGTGATCACCTTTCCACGGGGCTATCACGCAGGCTTTAACCTAGGCTTAAACTGCGCGGAGAGTGTCAACTTTGCTCTTGACTCTTGGCTCGAACTTGGCAGAAAGGCAAAAGCTTGCAAGTGCATCCCCGATAGGTGCGCACAATGCTTCTGTTGATACTTTCACCGCTGATGAGCATGCTGCAGTGTCATAATTGATGTTGATCAGCTTTTGGAGGATCGCGCTCGTGAAGCTGCGGAGTCTCTCAAGATGCCATCGAAAGCTAAGAAAGTCAAGGAGGTCGTGAGGATGGAGGTTCAGGAGGATGCAAACCCGCTACCCAAGAATCCTCGTAAACGGAAATCGGACGCGAGCGACGACGCGCCCAAACTGAAGAAGATCAGGATAAAGCCTTCTGCGCCAAAAGCCACATTCGCACCTACTGCACCATCTCAATCTCAGCCGATTCTCAAACTATCACTCCCTAAGATCACCGTTACATTAAAATTGGGGCCCAGGCCCACCGAGCCAGAAGCTTTCCCTTGCTGTCTCTGTATTTCCATGAGCAAGGAGGGGCTTTTGAAGGTTCAAGATCCACCAATAGGCCGGAAGGACGCCATCGATGCTGCTGGGAATCCTAAAGTCTGGATGGCCCATGAACAATGCGCAAACGTAGTCCCAGAGACATGGGTCGATGAAATCGAGACAGAGGCTGGCGTGCACGAGAAAGTTATCTTCGGCGTGGATGGTATTGTCAAAGATCGGTGGAATTTGGTACGTTAGCCTAGACTGCTATCAACGTTATCGTATTCTAACGCCACTTCACTATAGAAATGTTCGGCATGTACGAAGAACCGACCCAAGGCACATGGGGCGCCAGTTCAATGCACAAAAGGAAAGTGTCCCAAAGCGTTCCATGTCTCCTGCGCAAAGGACGGGGATTCGCAAGGGATTGTGTTTACGGTGGTCAGGGAGGTGGAGAAGGAAGTGGTCATCCTTGAGCCTGCAGCAACCACCGCCCCAGCCATTCCTAGCCCTGATCATATGCAGATCGACTCCGTGGGATGGGGGCCTGAGTCGAAAGGCATGGCCATTGATGGCGCTCTCCCGCTACAGGAGTCGTCTGAATCCTCTGGTTCTCGGGTCTTGAAGGTCATCAAGAAACTTGAAGTCCAAATCCTGTGCACACAGCACAATCCTGTACGTTCCCTCCACATCATTCTGTATATGCGTAAATTGGGGCTGATTTGTTTCGATCCCAGGCTATCGCCGCCGCGAAGAAGGTGAACAAACAACACAAGATCCGGAACGATCTTATGGCTTTGCCTACCATGTCGCGCATTAAGATTCGTGTCAGCGCTGGTGTGTTTGAGGTCTCGCTCATACGGGTTATCGAGGAAACGAACTCGGTGGAAGTCCTGTGGGACAGGGGACTGAAGAGGGAGTTTAAGTGGGGGAGTGTTGTATTTGGCAGTACCGATGGCCCTGTGCTCCAGAAACCATCCGAGCCTGCGGCGGAACCAGAGCGTACGTTAAACACTATTTCCGTCGTTCCTGAGAATCCAGCGCTCATGCTTTTCCAGGTCCCGCTAGTGTGATGCCCGTGACTACTTATCCATCTGTGTCCGCTGCTACTGCGACGTATCCCGCTGTAACCTCTCAGGCTGCGCGTATTCTAGCATCACATCCTCCTCCGACACATCCTACCGCATCTTCTAGTCAAAATCCGACGCAGGCTAACGCGACAGCGGGACGGTATGCACCGCCTGCTGCGTATGCGTACCCCCAACGGCCTGGTCCGTATGATTATTGGGCATTTGCAGGTCAAGGTGCACAATACACGGGTGCTCAGCCACACTATACATATGGTTATAATGCGTACTATCAAAATTCGGGAGCTGTTGCAGGGCCTTCTCAGCACTATAACCCATACACCTATGCGCAGACATATGCTCGACAACAATATAGGAACGGGCAGCTGCATTGGCAGCAACCGTACCAGGGACCTCAGGCCAGTGGCACGACATGCTACTACACCCATACTGCTACTTCGCAAGCCTCGACTCAACCACCTGTTCAGGGACAGGTGCCGCCGCCACTCCAGCCACAACCATCCTCTCATTTCTCGACACCTACCCCTACATATCCCCCGAAAGATTTGTCTAACCCGTCAATCTCCGAACTAAGGTTTAATGGTTCTACATCTCACTCGTCAACTGCTGATCCAACATTAAGTGGTCCAGCTCCAATCTCGCCATTGGCTCCTGCTCCAAATCAAGAAACACAACAGTCCACTTTTACTGCTAAGCCCGCCTCACCTCCGATACCACCCCCAAACCTGGAATCGGAGCCAGCCGTAGGACAAGCTACTGTGTCGTCTACAGGGTGTAATGCCGTACCCCTTGCTGAGCAGTCCGCGTATAAGGACATTCATGCTCTGTCGTCACTAGATTCGTCACAAGTAGCTGACAATCTACGAAGTAACCTAGAGCTCAGAGACATTGTATGCTCTGCTGTTGATCAACCGAAGAGGAATGGCTCGTGATAATGGACAACACTTCTGCTCAACTTCTGCTTTCCTTTCGACGACATTTATCTCTCTCCTGTACTTTTTATAACTACTATTATTGTACGTTGCAGCCTCTAGCATTTCATTATACTTATCTTCTTTGTTGCATAAATCAAACCAATCCCCTACAATATATATATATATATTTCGAAGAGTAAATCTCCTGAGTCTCGCCCGCGTTCAATGAAATGATGGGCGCGTGACGTGCGCGTGACATGTCATGCAACTTGAAAGTTGACTCGGACGCAACACCGCTGAATTCACGCTGCTTGACTCAAGTATACCTAAGTGTTACTCTTCCTCAACTCGTCTTGGGCCAACTTCATCTCTTCGCTCCAGCGTCAACCTGCTATTTCTAACAACGTTCTTGAATCCTTTCTGCTATTCCTCCCAGAGACTTCACATAATTGCATGTGGACTTTCGACTGTCTATCTAGTTCTTCATTAATCTATCCACCCAACAGTGCTCAACAGTCGTAACAAGCTTCCTGGTGTGACATACTACTAAAGCAAGACTCTGAAGGACACATACCCGATTGTTCACCACTGAAAATACCCTTCATCCTGGTGAATACACGTGAAGAACGGACAGTAGGACTTCTTGAACATGTGGGTTCTTAACGGGCCTTTCGATAGCGTGATGGGCAGTGAACTCAACTTTCAGAGTAACTTGTTTTCCTAGCATCTCGATCGTTAACTGATTCACGATTTCGGGATAAAGAGGACAAACTTCTGAAAACTAGTACTACATACCCGGTGGGCAGGAAAGATCGTCCTCTAGTTGTCGGCAGCAAGAAAGTATCGCACGATCACTGTGAATTCATAGTAGGACCATATTCTACGGATGACGTTGTGCGTTTTATATCTGCTGGCAAGTTCGTTTCTCTTACATGATTTATACAGCTCGATCCATCATCGAGGCCAACATTACAATTCATTAACAAGAAAGACAAAGGGATGAAGCTCTTTCGAGGAGGTTTACAGTTTGTCGTGAATCCCGGTGCTACCCAAGAGTTGGAACATGGCGATACCATTTCGATAATCGGGAGCCTGTCTATTGCGTGAGTGAGGCACTTGATCTTCGTCTGGCTTCACGAATTAGCTAACAAAATATGGAGTGTAAAATGGATTCCTATCTGCTGTTTCTATCCGAAATCGTCAGTCTCACTTGATATCTGCGCGTCTCTTGGTAAGTGGCTCTTCTTTTGCTACGGCTTTCCTCGTTTTACAGACATTTGTAGCCATAAACCTCGTCCATACCGTGCGTTCCGACACTACTCACTGTCTTACGAATAATTATACCGCTACGCCTCTGATCGCTGCATCCCTGATCACTGCGTGTCAGCTTGTCAAGCCTGAATGGCTTCACGAAGTCATTCGCCTCGGAAACCTACCGAGAAATAATGATCCTGCCAATGGAACTTCTCTTGAAGATACCTTCGTTCTCCCGCAGACCAGCAAATTCCGGCCTAATTTCTCTCCTACTCTCCCCTCATCACAGAAAACATTCAAGCTTTGGGAACCGAGCGAAGAACGCATGAATATATTTCAAAGTTACCGCTTCGTTTGTTTGTGTGAGAACACAACATCAGTAGATGGGGATTTGCGACAGATGATCAGTCAAGGCAAAGGTTCCTTTGAGGCGTTTGATGTGCACGGTGGAGCATCTAAATTACGCAGAGCCCTCTCGCGGGGTCAAGCCAAGGAGGGTAAAAGGTTAATTTTAATAGGTGATCCCGAGGCAATGCAAGCTGCCATTGGAGAAGAAAGTTGGGAGGAGCTGGTAGCGGAAGCAAAGTCGTACGTTGTAATTTTCATTTCAATCTTAAAGTTAGGGCTGACACAAGCTCTAGGGTCAATCTACAATTTATACCACCAAAGACCATTATTCAGGCAGTAATTGAAACGGATAACTCCATCTTTGAGCAACCCTCTAATGTGGAGGCCCATATGGATGTGGATGAATGTAAGCGTCTACTGGACATACCGCTCATTTCCAAATCCTGACATTACAGCAGCCTATCAAAAAGTGCAGTCACCACTGCCTGATTTCATCCCAAATACACATCCCGACGAGCCCTCCATCGTTCCAACCGGCTCCGAACACCGTGCAGCTCCTGCGAGAAAGCTAACACGACGCGTGACCTCTCGTCAAGCATCGCAGGAACCTTCTGCACTAGAGTCAAGTTCGCAACGAGAAATAGAAGCGCCTCGTCCTCGTCGTGTAAGTCGGTTATTCCCACTGATCAGTGCGATCATTTAGTATAGCGTTATTCTTAGGCTCTTACGAGGCGTGTCAACGCAGGAAAACCTGTAGTTACTGGCCTCGATGATTCTTCAGCGATTTTCAATGCTACACCTGACTTGTCTGATCTCGCAAAACCCTCCGCACCACCAATTGTTGACCTAGCTGTGAGTATCATTGATTATTTCTGCGCCTTTATTTATTCAATTTATTGTATCATAGGCTCCGACACCCGCACGTCCCAACAGACTTAAACGGCGTATTGTTGGTGTCGTAGATGCACCAGACTGTCTAGATACCCAAGGGCTTGGAATGAGCATCGACAGATCTGAGGAACCTCCTCTGAAGAAGTTCAAAGCATTATTCGACGCCACTAACCCTGAGAAAGGAAGAAATCCTTTGGCTGAATCGCCCCAGGACATGCAGAGTGATCCTTTCGGTGGCAGTCTCACCCAGAACGAGACGCAGACCGGAACCGAACTCAGAACTGGACGACGTCTGGGAAGTGTTGCAACCATTGGCAGCCTAGGACTTCTTCAAGAAGAGGAAGAAGAAACACAATCTTTGGCTAATTCGACTGCTAATCAGCAGGGAAAGAAAAGGGCCCTAGCATCAATTGACGAAGATGAGGAAATGCAAGGGGAGCAGTCGGTTGGCATCGGCTCAGGACCAGGACCACTGGCAGTCAAGAAGAGAGCGGTGGAAAATGTCAACGCAGTTGAACGCACTGAAAGTGTATGGGACTCTGCATCCAGTAAGCTCCCGGGACATAAGCCCGCGTCCTCGGTGGCAAATCGTAAACCCTCTTCCTCGGCGGCGAAGCATGGTGCACCGACAGGCAGGCCCGATACGGACGCCGCTTTTCTTAAAGCCATCGCTTCAACGAAGCGAGGGAAGAAATCAGAAGACCAATTCGACCGGGAATTCAATAAGCTGAAGATATCAAAACCGGACCTGGACCGTGAAGAGCAAGAGGATGAATGGAAGGTTGTTGCAGACTTCGGAGACGATACAGGTGTAAGGGGGAACTTCATGGTGGTGCTGGACATGGATGTATTTTCAAAGGATGGTGACCACCGCCGGCGGAACGTGAGCGTTTTGTCCCAATGGGAAGGGAAACCCAATTTCAAGAAATTCAAGAAGGTACGTTCATTCCAGTATACGTATAGGTTATATGCTAAGTCAGGGAATAGAAAAATGCTACTGGTACGCGATCCAATAAGGTGGAGCTTGTTATAAGCGAAGAAAGCAATTACGGGATAGGCGCGTGTGAGAAGCTACATTTTTCATTACTCCAAATTTCTTTCTCACGGTGTTTTTGTAGCATATTGGAAGGGTGGTGATGGTCAATCTCAGACCGAAAACAAGTTTCCCACCAACCAGAAACCAATATCTCAAGCTAAGAGTCAGGGGATGATTCTCAATGACTCTGACTCTGACGTAGTAGAAGCTCCTCAGAAAGGGAGGAGTAAACCCTCTTCTAGAGTAGGATCTGCGATGCCGAAACGTGCTTCAACTCGCGCAAAACCTGTTGCTAAATCGGAGCCCTTGTTCTTGGATTCGGATGATGATATTAACGAAGACGAGGATGAACAGGCCATTGTTGATCCTGGTGCTAATGATGATGAACAGACTATTCGCTCAACCGTTGGTACTAAAACCTCTGCCCCACGTCCAACTTCGAGGAAAACCAGCAACCCAACACCGATTATGGTTGATGACGATTCTGACGACGATGCCGTATTCAAACGCAAGAAATAAACCTGATAATATTTCTCACCCTTCAAGACCTATCTTTCCGGATACGTTCAGAATGATGCTCCCTTTATTATGTCTATAATAATGAACATGCTTTTTTTATGGGTACATTTGAATACCAACGGCCCTCGAAATGGTACTTCCGACATCAGATAGTAGGGCTATGAAGTTCTATCGCGAGTTGGCAATCTTTTCTTATGGCAGATTTATATCTGCATCCTATTGGGATATGCTATAAGCATAAGATTTCTACAGCAGCATAGCCCGAGACGTGATGTGAGGATTTAGGCGCTGAGTATTGCCTTTCAAGTATTTAAATCTATCAACATGGTCATCTGATAGAGCATATCTTCTTCCCTCTCCTCTTGCCTCTTTCTCTTCAGGTCTCACCGAAATATGCAACTTGTTGTGCCTAACGACACCAGCGCTGATCACAGCAGGTGAGAACATATTTTACCGCTCAACACCCGCTTTTGACAATGCTATGTCCACACAGCCATGTTCTTCACTTGAGTGGGTTAATATGGCTTAATCAAAATGACTCAGTTTAGGGCTTATCTCGTTCGTATTCATTCAGTTCGACTCCTACGAGATACGCTCCATGTTAGTGCTCCGGTGGCACCAATTCAAGATAATGAAGAGATTCCAGTAACATCACCGCCCATATTCCCTACCTCAGTGACACCGTTTATAGTGGGATATTCTTCACACATCCGTGAAACTGCGTCGTATTTAGCAAGCCATCCGGACAAGCGAGCGTTCTACCCTCTATGGCATCAGGTTTTAGCATACTGGTTTCCTGCTGCCCAGGGCTATGACATCCGTCAGGATTGGGACATTCCTAGGGAGTATGGAGAGATAGTCTCCACTTCTCCAACTGAATTCGCTGTTCTTCGAAATGGTCAACCGTTGGTATTGGTGCAGTTACGGGGAACATTGGATTCTGGCAACGATATTTCACGTCAATCAGCACGGGCAGGTGCTTGCCAGCTGTTTGATCGCGTGGCCTTATGGTCGGGGCACCCCATCCTGTGCGTTATTACAGCCATGGGGATGAGATGGAATGCATTCTTGAGATCAACGGAGATGACTAGCGAAGAAGCTCAAGCCGTGGTAGGTTATGATTGGTTTGGAGAATGGTCGCAGGATGTAGCATCCGATGTATCCTGGGAAGTTCTGGGTCATTGTTTTCGAGCGTTGAAAACCCCTGGTGAGTTAAGCTAGGATAACCTTGTATTGACATTCTCTAATTTAAGAGATGATCGTCAAGCTGGATCCTGGACAAATTCGTGATACTTATGTAGTGACCTTCGATTCCCCGCAAATCTTCCGGTGAATTGACCCACTTAACCGAGCAGCAGTAGAATGGAGGTGTAGTAAATGAATAGGGGTATTATAGCATCTACCTATTTCTTTATCCAGCCTTCCTCCGGAATCTTACTTCGATTGTGAAATGTATTGTAACTGTCTTTAGTAAAGTTTGGAGTGCTGGTGTGAAAGTCATGAAATCGACGGATACTCGTGAATCAAATTGATTGGGAAGAGACGTGCCGAGTTCAGTATCGTTAAAATTAGTAATGAGATGGATAGATGTTAGATAGATGAGTATCATGGATCCTGGAGTGAAGTTGATGGAGATAGGTAGCGCACACGTGTGGGATATATCATCTTCGACAGCATCAGGAAGCTTTCTCGGTCACCGGTGGATCCGAGTTGACGGCAGGTATTTGCATGGTTTTCTCAAATTTCCGAGCCTCTGTACTGTTCTTGCCACCACCTCCCTCACCAGCAGCGCCGCAACTCGCAACTGGGGAACCATGGCTACCTCGCCTGGCGGGGTTTCGTCAGCGTTAATCGACCCACCCTATGTTTGTTCCCATTGTTCTCCAGCAGGCTTATTAAATATGAACAAATAAATTTCGCAGGTAAAGCAGATAGGAGTGGTCGACGGCTCGGTCGCTGCTTGCGGAACTCTACTCGTATGTTGTTCTATATGGTTCTTATGACCTTCTCTGATATTATGCGAAAAGATCTACGACCTTTTATGCACATTTGACCAGGAAGTGAGTAAATTATGATACCGACATTTCTGCATGATATTTTGTCAAATATGCTGATGCTTTGATTAACGTATCTTCGCAGGTGGCATACGTTTGGACTGGAACATGGTCGCTTGGAACGATACTGTTTTTCCTTAACCGTTATCTACCTTTTATCGACACCTTTATATCCTTAAGCCGTACGTCGATTGCTCTCACTGCAACTTAATCTTTGACTTTTCTGGCAGTGTTCTTGACAGTGAGAACTCCGCAGGTACAATCTCTTCAAATTCAACATTTACCGAGTTCTGGACTGACTGTTTTGCCGGTACTTTAGGAGTGCCTTGCCCGCTTTACTGTGGTGACATGTGAGCCTTCTCGTCCTGTTGGTTCTGTTGAAATTTGATAGAACATGGCTGACCCTTCCTTGTCCTACAGGGTTCATTGTATCCGGCGTTCTTCTCTCAGAGGGTAGGTGTTCCGTCATTTTCTGGTGGCCTACAACATTCAATATTCATTGGTTTTACACCCACGTAGTTATACTCTGTCTTCGAACCTATGCAATCTGGGAACGTAAACGATCCATTCTGATCACTCTTTGCATCACTGGCGTTGTGCGTTCTATTTCCGACCGTGCCAACACTGTCTGACCTTCATATTTGCCAGCTTACATATATTCCTGCTATCTACTTTACACAAAAAGAGTTGGAATCACTGAAATGTGCGACGTCTAGGATTTTGCAGGAAGGATTATTTTTATTCATATTTAGTAATGCAGATGTGCCAACAACGGGAGTCGGCTGTGCATTAGGAGCAGCCAGTCCGATTATCATCGTTTCGTATATCCTGTTGGTGTTATCGGAAACGGGTGAGTCTTCGATCTCGTTGCACTTCCATTTCATTTTCTCCTCCCGTCAACCGATTCAACGTTAATATCCTACCCTTTCTCGAAACTGACGAACATTTCTCAGTAATAGCTGCGTTGACTGGCATAAAAGCATATCGTCACCGTATGTTGCCATGGCTTTAATTTTTCGAACGTTCTGATTGTATTTTTGAATGCAGTTCGTCACTCACGGTCGCGCTGGGTAAGACAACTCTATAAAGAGGGTAAGGTGCTTGTCAGATCCTTGTAAAGCTCGCATTTATCGGAGAATTCAGGACTTCTTTTCTACTTTTATCTTCTTGGTAACAATCTTTGCACGTAGACCTCTTGAGCCTTTCTAATGTTTCATTTCAGCTATTTCGATTGCTAACGTCTTGATCCCTATCTTGGCTCCTGTAAGATTCGTTTGTTCAATGGCCTGCCAAATTGCCTCATTTACCCTTGATATATTTACAGCGAGAGTTTGCTAACTGGTTGGCAACGTACGCTTTAGACTTACCTTCCCGACGGCTCATTCTGACAGCTGAAATCTAGGCCTCAGCGAGTGCTCCATTCCGTGTTGTGCACTCGTGTGCTTCTTCTCATCCGCCGTCAAAAAGCTGGCACAATGACCGCTCGCCTGCCGGTGCGACAAGCGCCATCTGCTGGCTCGGCCCTGGTCTTCACATCTTTTCTGGACGAGGGGGTTAGCGCTAATCTGACGATTGCTGGTCCTTCGGTCGGGGAGTCATCAGCAGCATTTAGTTCCGAGGGGACGAGCAGCCGTCCAGGACAATTGCAGAGTATAGAGATTTCTTAGACTCTGAGATTATGTGATACCCACTAGCTTATTCCTATTAATTGTATTGTACCAGTAATAGCCTTGTATCGATATTGCATATGTACTGATTGGATTGGATTTTTATGTCGGGGATAAATGTGTCCAGATCGAGGACCCTGTGCGCGGTGGCCGGATTTGGATGTGCAAGGGTGCCTATCCGTGGTTTGAAATTGATCGACGGGTGTTAGTAAATCTTTGCTCAACTCGCCACCGTGGCAAACGTCGACAGACACCACTCCCCCTGGCCCCAGCATTGACCAGGCACACACATCTTGCTAACGCTCATTTCATACATTATGGTCATCGCCCTCCGCCGCAGGGCCCTCTCGCGCCTGGTCTACATTGCTGTTGGCCTCCTGTTCACGCGTTGGCTCTTCTTCTCCTCAGAGTCGACGCCAAAACATGATTCACAGCAGATCAGGGAGCACAACTTTATCGAGCGCGCGACGCGGCCAGACAAGTCGCTCAACGTGCAGCGACACCCGTTCCTACAGGCTCGTATGGGGAGAGACGAGCAACCCGACTTGTTTTCAGATCTAGTGTGGGAAGGTGCCGATGATTACTGGGAACGATTTCAGAAGCCATAGTAAGTCCTATATCCTCTCGTAGCTATGTGGGATATGCAATCTTATCTGCATGCAGTATGCTCAACAAGGACACTGCTTCAATGGACACGCAGCACGTCCTCGGTGCTATCGACCAACTGTTATCGCTGAATGGTTGGGTAGCCGCTCTCTGTCCGACATTGATACGCCCCTTCAATCAGCACAAGCGGGAAGACCTCTACAATGATTTAATTCGCGAGGACCATCTCTACTACGTTGCTATCATCATTCACTCTGCAGACCACTTTCTCGTGGACCAACTCGCCGTCATTGTTCAAATGGCCAAACGCCTAGGGACCAATAACCTCTTTGTTTCAATGCTCGACTACGACTCCAGGGACTCGACGGAGACTCTGACGGACTTGTGTGAGGCTGTCCTGACATTACTGGGCGTTCCCTTCAGGATACGACGCGTTCCTGGGATGACGGAGGACCCTTCAGCGGCATATTATCCGCTCGAAGAAGCCTATATGCGCAATCTTGCATTGGAGCCGATGCACGAATTGAGTCAGAAGAGAAACATCAAGTTCTCGAGAGTTATTTGGCTGAAAGGTTTCACTTGCCCTAACGACATTCTCGAGACTATCAAAATTAGCTTCGCAAATCAAGCTGCGATGGTTTGTGGTATGGACTGGGCAGAACATAATGGCTTCTTTATCTTTTCTGACCGGTTCGCATTAAACTTTAAGCTTCTATCTCTTTGACACGCCTCTTACTGACGCATCCCCCAGATGGAGAACGCGCGATATCGAAGGCGACCAGTTCCGTCAATCAAAATCGTCATCCAAGCCTGACGCGGTTCCTCCTCGCGACCGCCACGGAGCAGATCGCTATGCCCAGCACCTTCCATTCCAGGTATTCTGCTGCGAATCCGGAACTCACGTCGTCGATCCCGCTCAATCATACTACAAGGGTATCAGCTATCGGGCTGGGACTGACTATCAGAATATTAGCAAAGCTGAAATTCTACCTATTCGAGATCCTGATGCACCTTGCCTTGACAGCAGTCAGGCGTGGTTCTGCCGTGACCTTTGGATCCGCAGCGCGCGCGATGCAATGGAAGCGATGGACAAGGTCAACAACGAAGGGGGAATACGGAGACGTGATGCCATTGAGGTCGCTGCGCACGATCCGATGATGCTTGGTCGGGAAGAAGTCAAGATCAACGTTGAGGGCGGAATTGAGGAAGTGAAGGACAATGGGCCAAACGAACGGCAGGCGCAGAAGAAAAAGGACGAGGATGCGAATGCTGGATCGGATTATGACGCAATGCCAGCAGAGGATGGCGGAGAGGAAGTGCCCCCGGCGTCGGTCGGCACATTGTCAATCCCGAATTCCGTATTTAGGCCGGCAAGGATATTGGTTAATCCGAGATGTCCAACGACATATGCAGGCGTCAGTCATACCCAGTTGGCGAGAGATCTATTCGGGGACGGTGATGATAATATGGTTGGCGATACCGGAAAGTATGTGTTGGAGGATTGGGATGGAGCTCCCGAGAGCTTTGTTTGCCAGGAGCAAAGGTATTCTTCGTCAAGTGCTCGCAAGCTTACATTTATTGATAGGTTTGACTTTTCAGACAAACTGGTGGACGCAAAGCCACGAAGACACAGCGACGTCTAGGCTTTTCGATTCACGAAGAGCTACAAAAGCTATCTTGATGGCACACTTTGTATCCGGGACCCTTAGATTACTGATATGTATTTATTATAATTGTTAATGTGCGCAGTTACTTTACAGATACACGAATGACGGCCATAGAGGTTGACCATTCAGAGGGATTGTCAGGGCGCACGAACCCTTTGGACGCGCAACGGCATGTTGTCCTTTGGTTCTAATGAAAAGCACGATCAGCTAGCAGACAAACAAGTGAGGAAAGGGATCTTACTCATTGTCACTGCCGCCGTTGGGTGAGGAATCTGACCTTCATATGCAGGCTCAAATTCGAAATTGGCAATTATTACACTGCGAAGACACGTCAAGGATACACTACTATCCTTCAAGAGGCGTCTTACTCACCCGAGTACTGCTTTCATCTCAATTATTGACATGGTCTTCCCAATGCACGCGTGAGGTCCGGCGATGAAAGATAGCAGTGACATGGATGGATGGTAGCTACCGGGAAGATTTAGCCATCTTTGCGGACGGAATCTATTACATGCGTAATCAGTCTGCTCTTCAGGAATATTGATAACGAAAATACGTACTCCTCAGCATCCTCTCCCCAAATCGCTTTCCAGGTGTTTACGACGCGGATCTAGTTGTGTGTAAGACTCTTTCACCCCACGTAATGTGCACACACGTACTGGTATGTAAAATAGCGTTCCCTTAGGGACAAGAACGCCGTCGATGTAATCCGTTTTGGCTGCCTGGCGGAATGTCATAGGAACGGGAGGCATTACTCTCAGACTCTCCATACTGCGGGAACAATCAATTTAGAGAAGAATATTTGAAGGAATTGCACTCACACCACGCAATCTAACCATTCAAGATCCCTGAGAGTACGATAACCTGGATGTGGGTTGTCCGCGAAGACTGGGCTAACTTCTGCACGAAGCTTATCCTGAGATGGACGGTCCTTTGCGAGCAGCCATAGGGTCTAATACCAAACATCTTAAGAGGCTGGTGATAGTAAGGTAAAATGAAACTTACCCATGCAAGTCCCGATGCAGTAGTTTCATGTCCTGCGCCTAGGAATGTCAGCTATAGTACGGGGTAAATTTTTTGCATCTTAGCAGTATAATCGTGAAGCGCACCACTTGATCCATCATTGCTTCGTCGCTCATGGCATATCCTCCCTTCTCTGTCTCCATGTCTGCTTTCCTGGCACGGACAAGCAAGCTCATTATATCGCGCTTGGCATCCATATCAGAGGCAATGACTATTGCGTCACGCACCTTCTCTCGCAGCATTTCGGCAGAGACATTTCGAATACAATGCATCGACTCAATCATGGTCGCAAGAGGGCCTATAGCTCATGAGCTCTCGAGCTCTGCATCAAGCTCAGAGGAATACCCACCTAATATTCCAATGCTCTTAAACCAGTTACGGTAGGTATATGCCCACTTAGAGGAGAACAGCGTTGGAGCCCCGGGTATCGATACGAGGCCAATGAATCGAGCTAGGTTAGGACCTGTTTGAAGATTGACCAGGTTCTCGTACGCTTCAGCAAGCTCGTTATGTGGGTTGTGCAGCGAGTCAGATCTGTAGCCAAAGGCTGTTTCGCATATGATGTCCAGAGTGACCTTACTCACTAAGTGCTTGTTAGCAATAGATTAATACAGCAGTGTGTCGTGAACATACTCCACTCGTACATATGGATTACTTTGCCGCTTTCTGGTTTTTCCTCTGAGTTTATTTGTTCATGCAGAATCTCGACCAAGCTGCGAGTTTCTTCGAGATAGGAACCTCAGTGCTGCAGAAAGAACTTACCCGTCAATGGCATCGTAATACATATCACTTTCTGTAAGCTCGCGGTGAGCGAGAACAAAGACTCATGGACATTGATACTCACGAGCCATAAGGTTAGGAATTGAAAAGGCAGGATTCATAGCTCTTCGCATTTGCTTGTGCTCATTTCCTGTCACGGTCAACAGACCATAACCGGTTACCATCCCCAATGTATCTCGCATAAACTTGGGCTTGATAATGGCGAATATGAATCTCCAAAGGCAATAAAAAAGAGAGAACTAATACCCGAGGATAATCAACCCAGTCGCTGACAAGAATCTTCTGAAGAGCTTCAGGTTTCATGAAGATGAGTCGTTCGATACCCACTGGACCAACGACGCGGACAACTGGTCCGAACTCATTGACCCACGCTCGTTGCGGAATGCCAGCTTCGCCCTTCAAAATAACGGGAAATTGCCCATAGATAGGATGGCCCACAGGGGGACCAGGGACAGATCGAAGAGGAGACAAGAAAAGCGGATACAGAAATAGGCGATATAGGACACGCCAAGATATAAAACCTATGCGGATTTTTCGCAATTGGTGTGCGCAATATGTGCATATATGAGCAGATACTCACCTATTACAGCAGATGCAACATAAAAGAACCGTTGGTGGTCGCCAACAAAGCTGCTAGTGCACTCAAGGGTAGATTTGATATGGGGAGTAAGTGCAGGAGTCATCACGGTTGAGGACAAGTGGAAGCACCACTTAGGCGGGGTTAAATATCACAGCGGCAGCAATTTAAAGAAATCAACGATTCATGAAGCAGTTGATTGAGATGGCGAGTTGGGAGGAAGGCATAATGACACTAGTACATCTTGGGCCATCCGTAGCATTATCAGTTTACGCAGATCAAGCATGTGAAATTATCGTTCGGGGGGTGATAACGAGGACGGTGGAAGACCTGGGGAAAGCGCTCAGCAGGATATGGAGTGGGAAAATTAAAGATGATGTTGAAACTTGAACATATGACCTCCCGGTCAAGCTGGACCAAGTAATTGGTAGGTGCGCCGAGTTCCTGCCGCAAAAAAACACTGCAGCATTCCACTATATAGACTGGAGAATAGCATTATAGATAGATCGCAGTAGTTTGCTCTCCCGTGCAGATGAAGCTGGGAGGAGCGATGTGGGGAAAGAGGGGTTCGGGTGCAAATTGCGTAAATTGAAATAGGATAGCTGGGTGGCATTGGGAAACGCGACGCACGTGACGGATTGATCGCGTCACATGCGGAAATTTTGAGATCTATTTCTGGCAGTCGTTTGTGTTCCCTCGCTTCCCCACCCTTCAACTTTTCGGTGAGTACCGGCAGTGACCCCGAGTCATATCTTGTCAGAGGCTTCACCTGTTCAAAAGGACACATACACTCTACCTGAGTGCACGCAATGGCGACTACTAAAATGGTACCTCATCTCATGACTCTGGCCGACCTGAGCGCCCCTCAAATCAAGCGTCTCCTGGCACATTCCCACTTCCTCAAGCAGCAGTCTTTGCCATGGCTCTTACCTCAAGGAAGCATGTCGAAGAAGAAGGCATCTAGTATGCGTCTTCCGTCTCAGAGCCTTTTCAACAAAACTATTGCTTTGGTATTCTCAAAACGTAGCACTCGCACTCGGCTGGCTGCCGAAACCAGCGCAGTGATCCTTGGAGGACGTGCGCTGTTCCTAGGACGCGAGGATATACAGCTTGGCGTCAACGAGACTCCTCGGGATACGGCGCGAGTGATTGGTGGGATGTGCCAGGGGATTTTTGCTCGAGTAGGCGAGCATGAGGAGATTGAGGTCAGTGAATCTTACATTTTCTCTATCCAGTGCTTGATTGTGTTTCGGTGCGTAGGAATTAGCAAAGTACTCTCCAGTACCGGTGCTGAATGCCTTGTCGTCCTTATGGCACCCGACACAAATTCTTGCTGACCTCCTTACGCTCCATGAACATGCACATCTTTTCGAGCCTGTGGAACAAGACCTAGCTAAGGCATCTGAGAGCGAGCAGAAGGGATTTTCGTCTTTGCCCGACCTTCGACCGCTTACCGTAGCCTATGTTGGAGATTCAGCCAACGTCTTGCATGATATGCTTGTGACGTATCCTCGACTCGGGCACAAACTGCGAGTTGCTAGCCCCAAGAAGTATAGGGCGCCTGCTGCAGTTTGGGACCGTGTAGTTGAGCTGGAGTGTGACAAGGATATCTGGTGGGGAGCTGATCCAAAGGAGGCTGTTCACAAGGCGGATGTTGTTGTCACTGATACTTGGCGAGCATAATCTCTCCTTAAGCTAGTCTCGCTATGCTAAATATTCATTTCAGGATCTCTATGGGCCAGGAAGCCGAGAAGGCGGAGAGATTGCAGGCTTTCGAGGGATACCAGGTGACGGAGGAACTGTGCCGAGAAGGTGGCGCCAACCCAGACTGGAAGTTCCTGCATTGCCTTCCCCGCAAAGCTCAGGAAGTCGATGACGAGGCAAGTTCTTTTCTGCCAAACCTCCGATTGCCCCATCTGAAAGCGTTTGTATTGCAGGTGTTTTATGGCCCTCGGTCCCTGGTATTCCCTGAAGCTGATAACAGGAAATGGACCATCATGGCATTGTTCGAGTGCGTTTTTCCGCGTCTTTGCGTGCTCTCACTTCCTGACATTTCTTTCCAGTTTACTGTTCGGGAAATGGGACTTGTCCGAGAACCCCAAGCAGATTAAGTAATCACAGATGAATCCTACGGTCGATTATCGTATTGTAAGCGATAAGCATTTATGTTATGAGTTATGTTGATCTGGCTTCTGATGCTAGCAGGAGCGTATAACCCTTCAGTTAAAAAGCTATCTTTCCTCGGGACATACGTATATTAATGTACATATAACCCGATACTTTAGGTCCTGGTTTCCGACTACTGTTTCCGTGTTATTCCAGTGCTCGGCTCGCCGTTGACTCGAGATTAATGCCATTAAACACGCCCTGGCGTGTCTTTAAGCACTGAGGATTGAGAGGTCGACTGACTAGTCGCTAGGGAGATGGCACAGCTCTCATGTTTGTGGGTGCTTAAAAATAAAATCCCAAAAAGGAAAAAGGAAAGAAGGGAAAAGAAGGGAAAAGAAAGGAATATAGGGCTATCTTATCTAATTACCTGGCATCTAACCTGGAATTGCACTGGTATATACATTCATTACACAGTTAATTACATTATAATTAGTAGAATTATGAGCAGAAGCTTCACTGTGATATTATTCATGTACTACCCAGAGATCAAAGATAATTGAGGCTTACACTGAACTTGAGTACCCATCCAGAACCATGGCTTCATCCTCATTAAAGCTAGCAAAAAATGAGTCATTAATGACTTGATATATAGTTTCATCCTCAGAAGAGTAGAATCTGTCAGAATATGATCTTCAATATACAAGGATAAATGAGGTGAGATATATCAAGTTGGCTCAAATCATACACCTGCAATTTCACAGACAGAAACACTGAGAAGCTAGTTTGTAATTTGATTCAGATATGTTACAGAGCTAGGTATTTGCTTTATTAAATAATTTATTCTGAGAAACATAGAGATAGATCCTGAGCTTACTGTGTTGGAGCAGAAAAATACAAGAATGTTTTGTACAAGTATGAGACACTATCTACCCTGTTTGTACTTTTAATATGCAATTAAGATGTACTAATGGCATGTACTTAAAGTCAGTTCATGATTTTATGATGTATGAGTGTGTTAATATTCAGCTTATTGTTTGAAATGGAGAAAATGTGCTGAGAATTTCACAACAATGTAAGGCGACTTCGGATCATGTATTACTTTTTATATTGTATAGATAAGCAATACAACTTTGGATTAAAATTTAGTTTATAATTTTAGAGTGGCTAGGCATAAAGATATTGAACCTACTAAGCTAGAGCAAAAAAAGAACAAGGTTTGCATAGTGCTAGAACGAGTAGTCCACCCACCCAGTGCTTCAGATATAACATGTAGCCCTATTGTGCAGACATATAGGAAGTTATTTCGGGGATTTTAAGGCACTTTTGTGGGAAGATATTGCACTTACAATGTTTAGGAGAGTAGATAAGCTATATTTAATGCTAGCAGCTGTAGACCACACATAATGCCTCAATATTTGGGATTCCTAGAGCACTGAAAAATATGTTGAGTATGAAATTTATGTTATAAAAATCAGTCATGAAATGACAGAGATATTGCACTTCAAATTTTGGACCTCTTGCAATTAGACAACAAGGATAGATTAGCAGATGGGAATGGATATCTAGTTTTGGATGGGCAGATTTTATTGGCTAGCTGCTATCATTATATAATATCTACTTTTGGATGAACCAATTCTATTGGCCAGCTGCTATCATTACATAATGATAGCAGCAGCCATTTGAGCAATCTTATTGGCAGCTGCTATCATTATATAATGATAGCAGCCCACAAACATGAGAGCCCTGCCAGGGAGATAGGCTGCTGATATAGATCATGTGTACAGTCAAACCTGTCATAACCCATAACTCTGATAACCCATAGCCTGTTATATCCCATAGCCCAGCCTATCCACCAACTCAGTGGGCAGGGAAATGCATACCATAACCCATAGGTCTGCCATAACACATAACCTATAGCCCTCTGCAGGCAAAACCCACAGGTTTAGCCTCCTATATAGGGCTAAATAAGACTAGTTCTGGTCAAGTAGTTAGTTCACTGGTGGGCTCATCAAAATGATGTGCTGCTGTAGCCTGGGGGCCAGGCCAAAAGCCAACTTGTTCATGTTTTGCATTGAAATTATTACTTCTATGACTCTCAAACCACTTGATATTCTTGAAAAGGCCTCTAAATTTACAAAACAATCAAGGCTTAGAAAGATGAGCCAGATATGAAGCTAGCTAGGAAAGAAACCATTTCATCCTCAGATGAGCAGTGGTTGGACCATGAAGCAAATACTGTTGATGAACAACAGATTCTCAATACCTTAGAAAGAGCTTCTGACTGTGACTGAGGGCTTGAAAGGCTCAATAAAAAGGAGAAGGCTATCATCAAGAAGCTCAGAGAGTGGGCAGGTGATTTAGAAAAGGTGGCAGGAAATAAATAGACACACACATATCTTTTTCATCAGAGAAAGTCTTGTTACTGACTTCTGTTGTTACAATTTTCCTATACAAGCAACCTGCTATGCAATATCTTTTCTTTATTTAGAACAACCATCATATGAGTAGCTATATTTGGACTAGCCAACAGTAACAGTAGTTATAATTAGTATATCATGCACAGACCATCATAGATTACTATAAGTAGCTCTTTGTACTCTGGTCTTGCTCCTCAGCTTGACCTAGGCAAATATAGCCTCAGTAACATTCTTGCTCAGCTCCTCAGAACCCAGAACCAACTCAAACCTCTTAGACCTAGTCTAGAGGCTCATTGAACCTAAGCTTCTCTTAGACAGAAACTTAGTGACTTGACAGCTGTCCTACCAAACAGGAAGCATGTCTAAACACTGAACCCAAGAACATAACACATGGTATCACCACTGTTATACTGAACTCTGAACCCTGATTCAACAAACTTTGCTTTGAACCTACAACTAAGGCTTAATTGCTGTAACACAAGCATCCTGAAGTTATAGAGATGATGAACTTATGGGTTTCAAAAGCAATGGGCAACAGAGTTTTGCTGACAGGTGGAGTCCTTCTCCAGAAGTGGAATATGTTTGTGACCTTGGTTGGAATCCTTGAGGAGGACAGCATCAGGAAAACAAGGAAAAATGGGTCTAGGTTTATATAGACAGATATACCCTAAGCTGAAAAATAATTAGTATCATAAGTACATTTATTACATATCAATATTTAATGTAATATCTGACACAGTAGTGTTTGTGAAATTTGGAAGGA
>JASFDH010000392.1:0-25349 GCA_036937195.1 Nidularia pulvinata
AGTAGTCAATCCATTGACTTGAGAGGTGTCACAACTGGGATTGTCCGCAGTTACTTAGCTAGTAATACTTAGTTAGTTCCCTTGGACTTTTACATTACTATACACTCCACTTCCAGTGCATACACACTCCTGAGGGCTCAAGCAAAGAAATTTGACTTTTGTGATACATACCACATTCTGCACCCTCCTCACACCATATGCATATTCCCAACCTACATTCACTTCCCACAATGTCCAATTCATATTCTACACCTTTCTTTGCCAAACTCAATGGCACTAACTACAAAGATTGGTCAGACAATATGGAAGCCTGGCTGATGACTCAGGAGAGGGGTTGGAAGATTATCCAGGGCACTGCTACTTGTCCCACAGTGCCTACAGAAGCTTCAGAGGAGCAGATAGAAGCTGCAGAGGCCTTTGAAGACAAGGTGCTGGCTATAGCTGGTCATCTTTGGCTTATGGTTGAGGAAGACCAGAAAGTGCACTTTTCTGGCATCAAGCATGATCCTGCTGCTATCTGGGCAAAACTGAAAGCAATCCACCAACAGCAGCATTCTGGCACCAGATTCAATGCCTATGATAGCTTGTTTTCCTTCAAGAAAGCAGAGGATGAATCCCTGAAAACTCTTATCAATAGAGTTGAAGAGGCTATGCAGCATGTCCAAAGTCTTCGTCCCTTAGACTTTGATATTGCAAAGTTGGATGCTGAGATTGCTTCTGTGGTCTTAATCAGATCTCTGCCTACAGAGGACTATAGTGGATTTATTTCCAATCTTCTACTTGCAGACCCTTTGGACAAGAGCAAGATCCACCAGTCTTTTATCATGGAGGATATGATTCATCATTACAGGGCTTCTGAGATCTCTACAGTTCCCAAAGCTCTTGCAGCTGCCACCTCTACCTCCACCTCTATCTGCAATTTTTGTGAAAAACCTGGTCACTTCCAGAATTCATGCAGTGCCTATTCAAAGGCCAAGGATTATGTCAAAAATCACCAAAAGCATGGTGGCAAGCCCAAGAAAGCAGCCAACCAAGCTCAGGACTCTGCTAGTACTCCAGCAGCATCAGCAACAGCTTCCAAGGCTTCTACACCTACAGAATTTGCAGGCAATGTAAGCACGTGTTCCTCTGATCCTAGTGATCCCTATACACTGCTCTAACTCAATGCTGACTTTAATTGGAATATAGACACAGGGGCCACTGCTCATATAACATCCCATTGTCATTGGCTCTGAAATTATACCCCACTTTACATTCCCATTGAGTTAGCAGACCATAAAGTTATTTATTCAACTAGAATAGGCATTGGTATTTCACCCTGTTGTTAGAGGTCAGCAAGCCAGAGCTGTAGAGTTCACTGGAGTCTTGCATGTACCAGAGCTCAGAAGCAATCTTTCATCTGCTCTATATTTAACTTGTCTCAAAGGCATGGCTGTGAGTATTGGTTCACAATTTATGGATTTTAGGTGAAATGGAAACAATCCCATTCTCTTTTCTGCTCCATAACCACCAAAAATGCTGCCTTGGATAGAGTGACAGAATCACTTTCTGAGTATGCAAATGCTGCTTCCATGGTGTTGCAGACCATGCAAACCATATCATGGCAGATGACTGTATAGCTATGCTAATAGAATTTTGTTTATCTCCTACCTTCTGGGGTGAATGCTTAGCAGCTCATGTGCATGTCTGGAATTGTCTTCTCACTGTATCTATGCCAGGCACAACACCTTATACAACATGGCATAAGCAGAAACCAGATGTGAGTCATTTGTGATTCTGGGGGTGCACTGCATATGTGTATATGCAGAGGGATGAATGCAATGGTTTACAGCCTCATATATAAAAATGTGTCTTTCTTGGTTACCCAGCTGGTTATAATGGTTGGAGATTTTATAAGCCCACCACCAAGAAGATGATCATTTCTGAGAAAGCTGAATTTGATGAGTACTACTTGCCTGGTCTGTCTAGCATTGACAATGCTCAGACTGCTCCATTCATGCTTCATCCATTGCTAAGACTGGGAACAAGTGCAGTTGTAAGTAATTTGCACTTAGACTTGCAAGTATTTTGCCTCTGAAAATTAGAACTTGGACTTGTGCATATCAGACACAAAAACAATATGCTCTAAAAGAGTGCAATGTTGAGGTCATTCAATCAAAAAGAAGTGATTCATGATAGTGCAAGTACATTCCCACAAGTCAAAACTCACAAGTTTGACAAGTACTTGAGCATTGCAAGTAAACTCATGAGTATTTGTATAGATACATAGCTTAAATAGGTTGGAGTAGAAAAAAAAAAGTTCATTCATTTACAACAAAATCACATCATTATCTACATCAATTACATTCTCCAGGGCTTTTATAGCTGGTCTTGTCCTTGAAGAGTTGAAGAGTTGTCTCATGGGGTATAGCACCATCAAGCAAAACCATGAGCTGAGAATACTAGAAGCACAAGTAGACTTGTTGGATAAGGAGTGGCAGAGCTTGGAGACAGTCAAGCCACCTGCAGAGAAGGTGCATTTGATGTCTGTTGAGTTTGCTACAAATCCAAAAAGGTCATTTGAATGAATATAAATGATAAGAGCAAATCATACCTGGTATCAAGAAGAAATATAATGCTATTCAGGCAAGTAGATAGCCAGCAGTGAGCATTCCAGACCAACAAGTAATTAGATTGATGGATGTGGCAAGAACAGGAGATGTGAGCCATTCTTTCCCAGTGTGGATTTGCTGTTAAGAGCAGCAAAATACTTCTTTGCAGACATAAATCTTTGTTTGATGGTTGTTGAAACATTGATAAATTACCATCCTTTGAATCATACCTAGTCAACCAAGGTTGCTGAGGTCAATGCAGCTTGAGAAACACCATCATTCAGAGCAATAGCAGCAGGCTTGTAGTGGTTGCTCCACTCCTCATCTGCCAGTCTCTCCACATTGACAACCAACTCATGCTCCCATCCTGCTTTTGAGAAGTATGATGTTTTGTATGTCAGATGTAGGACTAAGACCCAGAAATCAATATCAATTTAAAAGTAAAGTAAAGGAAGATGTACTCATTGCAAGGCAATAAATGACAGCATCATCTGTAAGTGCATAGTATTTGTTCAGCATGAGCATGCTGGACAATGCAATGTAGGGTTCTATCCTCATCATCAATGAATTTATCAATAGTTCAGAAATGATAGAGTTATAGCTAAAACAACTCTACAAGTTGTTTTAACTATATATCACACATTTCCTGTCTGATTTGCCGTTCTTAGGCTTGTTATGACTAGAAGAACTGCAGGTGTGTTGGTAAACTGCATCACAGGTACAGATGTGGGTAGATGCCAAGATACCCCTGAGAGTACTTGTAGCACAAAAATCTGAACTTGGACTTGCAGAGACCTGCAGGCCTGAGTGACTCAGACTTGTGAGTAGAGATACTTATGAGTTTTCCCATGAGTATACTCACAAGCACTTCACTAATACATGGAATTGTGCCCAGCCTTATCCACTGCAAAGCACTCAATCTGTACCAAATAACTCCAATGATGCACCTGTGCTCAATTTAGGAGGGGATAATGATGATGGGTTGCATAATTGAGCCCCAGCTAAGTCAGTTGAGCTTCCAACTTGCCCTCCAAGTCCTAGAGAATAGACACCAACTCCACAGCCAAATCAGACTCCATTTTCACTTCAAGATCCTCTCATGCCTTCTCAAGCCCCTTCTACACCAGTTTGTTGAAGGCTTCCTAGTCTACATTGCAGAAATTGTGTTGGGGTCAAGGAGCTGTTTTGATGGTATTTGCCACAAATATGGTTAGTATTGGGAAATGGTCTGCTTTTGGCAGATGCAGATCAGTGTCACAGCTGCAATTTCTTCCAACACCTTCTGACACTCTGTTATGATTCCCCACTATGCTTCCAATATTTAACACACAAGAACAGGAAGGGTGCAGCACATAAGCTGAAGCTAACAGTTCTTACCTTTAGCATTACAGTCAGAAACCCTTCCAACATTTCTTCCAACATTCTCTGACATAGCACTATTGTAACCTACAACTACTAGTTCCTATTCACCCTTTAAGAATAAGACTTGACAGTAAGTGACTGTCTCACACACATGGAGTTGCTATTGCAGGTCTGCATCCATGAATACATTGTCAACTCTGGTAAGGTTGCCAGAGTTCATAGCCTCAAGAGTAGGGATACATTTTAGCAGCACAATCCTTATGTCATGGTAGAAGAGAAAGTCAAGAAGCAGTTCACTTAGCTTATAGTTGAAGAGGTGGTGGTTGCATTTCTTCTTCCATGAAGTATATTGATAGTTAAAGTCTGTCAAGTCTCATTCCAAAGGTAAATAGAAACTAGAGGCCATAGGCTATGATAGCACTATGTCAGGAAAATGTTGGAAGTAACATTGGAAGGATTTCCAAGTGTAATGCTAAAGTTAAGGTAAGAACCATTGGCTTCAGCTTATATTCTATGCCCTTCCAGTTCTTGTGGGTTCTAACTTAGGTGAGTGGTCCACATGGTGGAAGATAATTACAGGATGTTGGAAGGGTGTCAGAAATAATCAAGGGGTAATGACAACTAGAGTCAAGTCTAGTGTTGAGGGTGAGATAAGACTAGTCAACAAAAGTCAACTAGAAGGAGGGTTAGAAGAGAGTCAGAAGGATGGGAGTGAATCAGAGGACTAGAGAAGATCTTAGTCAATATTCAGATTGGAGACTATAGTACAGAACAGAGCTACTTAAATATGAGTATCACTAATTGTAGTAATAAAAGTGGAAGTAGCAATACTATGGATATGAGTAATAATAAAAGCCCTTGACACATAATAAAGTAGCAAACACAATAGCAGAAAGGTAACTGAACAGAAGTGTGCATAGAAACAATAATTGTATTGTGAGCATCAAATAATAAAAATAATAGTTCAGAGATTAGTGATGAATGGAAACAGGCAGAAAATGTCAGAAGCATAGCAGGGAGCCATAACACAGAGTTAGAAAGTGTTGGAAGATGTTGGGAGAGATTGTGGATGTAACAAAGTCCCCCATCCATATGTAATGGTGTGTTTTTTGCCATGGGCAGGGTGCTGGACTCAGATGATATGCATCTGTATCAAGAATGTTGTTATGAGTGCAATCATTATAAATATTAAAAATAAAGTAGATGTTGCCATCACCCCTTGAAGATGAATGGTAGTGATGTTGAGTGATGGGACTGGTATTTCTGTCCACATATCAGTAGAGATCCTAGAGCTAATGAGAAGAAGAGAATGGAGACAGATGCCTGCTGCAGGTGCTGTTGGTGGATATACAATACACCATCAAGGATTAGCCTGGGAAGTGCCATTAATGGGTGACACCTAGGTTCCTGTAGAGCACAAAAGTCAAAGGTCTTGGATGTTGTCAAGGGAGCAAGCAAGGTTCTGTTGTCAGATTCTTATCTCCCTTGGGGTTGAAAAGGGTATGTAGTCTGTAGGGTAGAATGTCAATAAATTTGTTATACTGCCTTACAGACTGTTCACAACCTCATAAGTTTGTGGGGGCAAGTCTGAAATGAGATTATATTTGAAAATGCAATACAAAATACACAGGTTATGATATAAAATGTGTCTGACACTATCTTAGCTAGATGCAGTGAATGGTCTTCTTTTTCACTGATCCAGCTACAGACTCTTTGAGATGGTCTTCCTATCTCTAGAGCCACAGAAATGTAAAAGAAAAATGTAAATATGCGAAATGTAGTGCATCGTGAAACGCTCACAAACGAGCGCCCATTATTCCAACAGGAGGCTCGGTGACGCAGGTAGAATATTGCGGTTTCTGGTGGGTATATGGTGTATAACGCACAATAGATGTTAATGTTTAGGTATCGGCAATACGATGCACGTTGCACTGGGCTCTATGGGCGCTTAAGGATTCAAGCGGCGTTTGGACAGTGCTAGTGTATGCACATACCTGATAGTCATGATGACAACGTTTGTAATTCATTGGGCGGGTTACGAGGACAAACATGTCTGGTTCGAGGCTGTGCAAACTGCCCAAAAACCACTTGCTGAGTACGATATTTATAGAATGAAGTGGTAAAACATACCTTGGATTCACAGGCGTCTTGCTCAAAGAAACAATGCATACTTTCGACTGTAGTTCGTCAAGGAGAATCAAAGTTCTCAAGCATTCGCTTAGAAGACGCGGCTAGACATCGGAGCATTTTCCTGATCAAGAAGTGCGCGAACCTGGAGCGCTCATCGACTTCCAAAGACACCGTAATAAACGCTTTATTTGCGAGAAAATACATTGTTTACTGAAAAAGAAATTAGATGCTTCCTCCGAAGGGAGTTTGAGAGCACGGTATACCATACAATACACGATCTCCCGCCAATCGCAGGCCCTTACTCCTCTTCATCTTCCTCGTCACTGTAATCATCGTCCTCCTCAAACATAAAATCGCTCCTCAGCGCATATTTAACCCCGCTCTCCACCTCCTCCCCGCTATGCCACACTCCGCGCTGCTGAAAGATCAGTACGCGCCCTGGCTTCGGCTCGACATCGATCCACGTCTTCAGATTCGAGCCCCAGATGCGCGTCGCGCCTCCGCGCAGCTCCTCCTCGGTGTTTGGAACGTCGGGGTGCACAGTGTCCTCACCGCCGAGGTAGATCTGGAGGGTGACGCGTGACTTGCGCCCGTCGGGGAGCTCGAGCTGGCCGTCGCAGTGTCCGCGGAAGTAGTTCCCCCGTCCATATCGCAGGAAGGAGAGACGCTCGTTTAGCCTAGGAGATTCGGTGTGAGCATCATGGAGGCATTTATGGACTAGAAGGAAACACATACCCAACCAAATGATAATCCCCGAATATCATCCCCTTCCTTGCCACCACACCTTCCCAATCGCCCCCCTTCCTAATATGCACCAATTCCTGGATATAGGGAAGCAGCCGCTGATAAATCCTCCGCGCCTCCTGCTCATCAAACCTCAGTATCCGCTCGCTGTTCCGGTACTCCGTGTTGATGTAGTTCTCGTTCGGCTTGAGGCCGTAGTGCACCGCCGCCTGGGTCCACTGCGCGTCAGATTCGGCTAGGGAAACGAGCGCGGCGCATTCTGCGGGAGAGAAGACGTCGTCAATGATTTTGAGGTAGGTGCCGGGTGGGTAGGACGTGGCGAGGGAGGTGACAGAGAAATCAAAGACGGGGGCGTCAATAGGCATTGTTCAGCTTGTGGGTGTTGTTGCTGGAGAGAGTGGGGCAATGTGGGCGCATATATATTGTGTCACTCTAAAATGAACGTAATGACGAGAGGTGCTGTTGAAGCTCGGCGCAACCGCAGTCGAGCTGGTTATAACCTACGAGCAGACAGAAGAGCTTCGGTATATGGGTCACGTTGAGCGAAGCTAATATACTTGCCGTTGCGATATCAACCATAGATGGACTCGTGGGCTACATATGCACCGCATTTGACTGCATCGTCGAGTCGAGGCTGTGGCCAATTTATGATGAAGCGGCGGTTACGTAGTACCTCAAGTCTCCCGGGCCGCCAACGGTGATCTATGCTGAGATATGTAAATCAACATGGCTTCCAGCTGGAATATCATCTGAAAGACATGCCAAATGAGTTCGCCGCTCAAGGATCATAGCCAGTCTCATTGTGGATGCGTTGAACGTTGGGCTTGGAAAAAGTCCCGAAAGGAGAACGGTCTCCCGGCCCGTCGCTATCACGTTGTTTGTGCATGTTCCTATCTGAAGGTGCAGCGGCTATTTGAAAATACAATCTTGCTGTTTCCATCAAAATCCAGCCGCCTCCAGGTTCGAATCCGATGCGTACAAGCTCTCCTTATCTCAGCTAAAATTGCTGTTTTGCTTCTTATGGGAACGAACTGAAGCCATTTACGAGCATTCCATGCTTCAGCACACTCAAGCTCGTTGCTAGGCCTGCTCATCCTGGCATGTGCAAACCGTCCGACTGGTACTATGGCTAAGCCTGTTTCTCTAGTTCCATGAGCTCAAGTAACTCACTTAAAGCGTCCTATATCACCTCGCATGACTATGGAATTCATCTTGAATCTCGTCGTCGTGTTCTGACCCATCTGGCATTGACAACAGTGGGCGCACGGGTTCTCTGTTGTGCACATCTTACAAGGGCAGCGCTGAGCTTTCCTACTCGACATCTTGCAAAACAGCATGGAATTGAACCTGATGCTGTGCTATGCGACGCCAGCGTTACCCAGCACGAGCTGATTACTGTCCTGGACCCGCGGTTCTTTGTCACCAAAGCTAACCGGTCACTGTCCTAGAGCCGCCATTTGGGTGCTCAAAACCTTGCCAGTCGCTGTGGCAGCCGCTTGCCTTTCGCCACCATTCCACCACCATCTGGTCTTTGTTCAACAACACCACTCCTGAGTTCTCAGCCGCCGTCAGCTGCCTCTCGCTCCTAACACATACTTGCCTTCATCTCTTCACTGTCAACGATACAGAAAGATGCCTTCTTCCACTCCTCGAATATTGAACAGCACGAGCGACGCATCTTCAAATCTGCACCTCTCCACGAGAAAATCAACCTCCGCGGCTCGCATGAGGCCTTACTCCACTCCAGAGCGTACAACAAGGACTTCATCGAAGTCGGAGTCTTCCACCCGTCTGACAATACGGATCCCGCCACACACGCCCTGCTCATCCCTCTCAAATTCTCAAAACTCTTCTTCGGAGTCCACGTCTCCTTTCCCTACTCCTCGTCTCACAGTTGCACTCCCTCTGCAGAGCCCGCCCTTGTCACCCCACCTACGGAACATCCTGATCATCCCAAGCCGCTCAAATGTAGCCAACGGCTTTCGTGCGATGCCGATATGCGAGCGCCGCAACCCGCCGCGCTCGTGTCGCGAAAGACAACTTTTCAGACCGCTCACTGCGGCACGGAAACAGAAGTACCTGAATTACTCCATGCAGCACTCATCTCTGGAGTTTCAGTGAGACCCCTCATTCCCGACATTGAAGTCGTGTCTTGATTATCGGATGGCCCTATCCCTCTCCTCTTGAGGAAAAACGATCTTCGTTTTCCCCTTCGCCTTTATTCGAACGACATCAACCTCTTATTTCTTGAAGAAAAGCACTCCGAGTGTCGGCGTATAATTGCTATCTCACTAACTGCAACCTGCCTCAGCGCTTTTAATCTCCTCATTCTATTTTCTTTCGAAAAACCTGCTCGAAGACAACGATTAAGCCACTTCAAAGCAATGAAGCATCCCTACGCAGCCTTCTGAGAGTCTCTTATTGCGAAGAAACAACGGCAGAGACTGAGCGTTGGGATGACGATTGAACTTTGGAGATTAATTGGTACTTGGACTCCGGGTTTTATTGCATATTTTCTTTCCGTTCACGGATTGTTCCTCGCGCACTTGTTTTTCTGTCTTTTAATTCATTCCGATTCTCTGCCTTGTATATCTTGGCCAGACAATAGCGTGCCACAACTTGGCTGATGTGCAATAACTTAACTAGATTTTCTCAAGGGTTATACTTCAACCCCTCGAATCGGCGGCCATTGATCATCATCCAATAAATTTGCATGCCGATCACAAAGTAAGCTTCAATATTGAACTTCGATTTCATTTTCATTGCAAGGCTGATGTAGGTCTTGCTCCTCCATTCGTACTTAATTACAATGTACTAGACGACCTAGTGTGTACCTCGACAGTCCTGGTCGTAATGAGGTGCCCATCGACCTCAGGTATCACAGACCTGAACTGCAAAGCGGACACCGGGGCTTTTTCCAAGTCGGATCTATCTCCTTCGGCACGATGTTGAGCTGCGCGCATAAGAATAAGATTAAATGCAATTCCAATAACTGGGAGGTTCTATTGAGTGGGAAAGCTAAGTTCACGCCCATGGTACTACAATAGAACAAAATAACTTACAATGGAGGAAATAACAGAAATTGCAAATACATTTGGCGTCCACCAGACAACGAAATGGGCGATTGCGATGGCTAAATACAGGGAGCCTGATTCCACCAGAATCCGATTGATGAATTGAAGTTGGTGTGGCGATGTGCTTGATTCTGAAGCTTTTGCCACGCTCCAAATACGATGGGCTATCATGGCTGAGAGAAATCAAAGTCGCAAGTCAGCTTGACGCAATGAAAAAGAGGGCCACTTTATAAGTTTACATGTCGCATATGCATTCAAGATCACCGTGGATCCCCAGAAAGGCGTCAAAATGGTCCCCGGACCGATGGTGATATTAACAGGGCGCCATGCAGTTAGAATGTCTGCGCTTTGGACAATCTGCCAGTACGCTTGTAGTGCTGTGCAAACTACACCTCCAAGCCACATAATGACGGGGAATATTATGACTCGTCGAGATCTCCCATAAATGAGCCAGCAGCGGTAAATCTAAAGATATTTTTAATTCTGGATGAAGATTAAAAATATGCTACTGAACAACACTCACCAAGACAGCATCCGCCAGCAGGGCAGAAAGGTTAGCATTGGTGCACTGAGTCTTTGTCAGCGAGACCTTCAAGTATTAGCGAAGAAAAAGAATATCTCACTATAACAATAGTAACCCATGTAGGAGCTGGGACTGACCCCATAGCCTTTGGTTTAGGGATTGTGCGCGGGTCTACCTGAAGCATTGTGCTCCGGAGTGCAAGGCCAAGATTTGTCAAAGAGAGCCCAAAAAGAAGCAGGGTGACGATCAGCATTAGCCAGTTGATTTTTTTTCTAAGCTTCCATCCTTCGTCAGCGCATAAGAGCCACCGCAGACACAGGAGAAAAGTGGTGAAGTATATTCCATAGAATAAAGCACCGATGAAAATGGTGGCTACGTTCTGCTGTGGAGGAAGGGACATTGCGTGCGTAATCTGGCACCCGCTATCCTAAGAGGCCATTGCACGATTGGAGCTATCAGAGCTTATATTCTGAGGATGGTTTATTAATATACGTACCTAGAAGGCTACAACACAGCTTCAGATCATTTGTCCCAGAGTTGTCAAGTTGTCAAGGTGGAGATGCTTTCGCCTTTGATTCAGTAGGCTCTTCTTTGGCAAGATAACATCACAACGTTCACCATAGCACGCCAATCCAAATTGATGGACTCACACGCCTACTATTATGACTTGCTTCTATGTATTCTGTATAGGGTATAAGTTTCCACTCAATGTCAAAGGACGGAAAGT
The DNA here is from genome assembly GCA_036937195.1 of Nidularia pulvinata. Classification (NCBI taxonomy): domain Eukaryota; kingdom Fungi; phylum Basidiomycota; class Agaricomycetes; order Agaricales; family Nidulariaceae; genus Nidularia; species Nidularia pulvinata. Next base: position 11,152 of record JASFDH010000392.1, read on the forward strand.
AGCAGTTGGTGGCAGCTTGGTGCGAGAGATTGTTGCCCAATTAGTTGTTGTTGAGCGCTGGATCCGAATGTCGCTGTGGAAATTGGAATAAAATTCCTCTGAGGTGGAAATTGTGAGAAGATCACCTTGGAATATCTGCCAGCTTTTACACGAGATCAACTAGAACTTGAAGCTGCATAGACTCTATCTGGCGATTTCCAGAAGTAGTTTGTGTCTCCGATAATCAAATGTGCCTGGGCTATACGAGCGACGCCCAGAGATAATACTGATAACGCCCAGCTATAAATTGGCGGGAGAATATATTTATGACATAAATATAGCTGAAGTAAGATGTATTGCCTTAGAAAGCCACACAGAACCCAGAGAGGACATGGAATAGTCATGCGTCTCTCACAAGGGAAATGTAATCTCGAGCAGTACATATTCGGAAACATGACAAGGAGACCGATATACAAATATTTCTTCAAAATCATGGTGGTTGTGATATATATTTATTAAGAAAAAGAAAGAAAAAAAGATTAATGGAGATCCATATTCAAATAATGCTACAAATGTCTGGATCTGGTTTGCTTCCCCTATTTTTGGACTTGATAATTTTAGGTGATGTGCAATCAATTAGCCAATGGGACCAACAAACAAGCCTCATGACCTAGGGCACAGAGGCTTTCAGGACACTATTTCATGGGTTGCAAAGATGAATGGGTCTTGATGACTATAAATGTCAACACCATATTCAAGACAGCATTACTCATATATACACTTTCTTTGCAAGAACATAAAGGGACAAAGAATAAAGTGGTGTCTGAGGGGTTGGAATGGATGGTCCAAGGAAATGTGGAGGATGGAATAATGGTCAGGGATAGCATCATCAGAGGGATGTGGAATGTAAGACCTGATGAAGATTGGGATGTTGTCCTAGGAGGGACTGTGCAATAATCATAGGAGTGTTCATGTATTTCAACTAGTTTCATATTTCTTTAGTTTTTTCTACCTTCCAGACCATCTTTGTCAAAACTCCTATTATGGGGTTAGGGGCAAATATCAAAGTGTTTCCGATGAACAGATGCCAGAAATATCAGAAGTTCCAATCAATTGTAGCATCTTGTCACATAAAAATTTAGTCTCTAGAGAGTGTAGCTAGCCAAACTCCAAACCAAAGGATTGGTTTCCAGCTTTTCCCATTCATTCACCAAAATTTATGAAGGACGAAATTGTCAACCAGTTATCACTTGTGAAATCTGCTCATTGAGCACTTTACATCTTTCCTCCCTTCCAGAGCACATAAAAGTGTAAGATTTGGCAGGAGTACATTTTCCACATATATGAACTTATTTTGAAAATGTATATAATTTAGTACAAAAGACAGGAAGAGTTCTCAGAATTGGTGGCAAATTATGGGGGTCTGAAGGGTAACAGAAACATAAATTTGTCTCATGAGCAAGCTTCAGGCAGAATTTTTACATATACATGTAGTATGATATGCATTTGGTATAGATTCCAAATTTCAAGAGCAATGGAAGAGTGTGGATGACTGCAGGAAGGCAATTAAAACTCCTAATTGATTAGAACACTTGGTCAACAATAGTATTGGTATCTTCACTATATCTACTCGCATACATAGCACTGATGTCCCTAAGTACTTATATTGCGGAAGCAGCCTTGGGCATCATTTAATCGCTAAACTTTGATATCCAGGCTAATAACTAGTTCGGATTGCATCATCTAGTTGAACGCAGGATTTACATAATTAGAGCCGGATTTTTTCCGAATAAAATAGAACATTGAATAATGCATTTTAGATACAACCTGTAATTTATCTCAATTGTCTTGATTTTGTGGTCACTGTGAGACGCTTAAGCGCTAGCAAGCGAGTTCCCGAGGGTCAGAACAGGTATAGCCGGGAGCCAGATCAGCCTTTGGTGGCAGGGGTCTTCGCGTATTACTTCATGTCATAGACACTTCCTGCAAGTTGCCCATAACCCACGGGCTCAACACACGTCCATCAAGCTCACTACACTGCAGTCTAAGTGCCTTGCACTGTCGAACGTTAAAGTTTCTTGGGTTTTAGCACCTTAATTAGTCCCATTCCATCGTGTTTTGTATATTTCACTCATAACTAGGACTGGGCAGTCTCTATTGTGAGTAGAAACCCAGAGTTGTGACTGTAATGCAACGGGATTTTATTTAGCAATCGATGACCTGCATCGTTTATCTGGACCAGCGACTACAGACGATATAATATGCGACGATCTTTCTCCGGTTGATTTGGCCCGTTATGCTATGGCATCCAGGGATGCAAATGAAACCGTATCATCATATCGCAGTCGCAAATTCGATTACAATAAACTTCTTGGACAGTTCATCATTCCATCTCAAATTCACGATTTACGTTGCCTACAGTTTCGTGCTGGTGCCATAATTTCGGGCTCCACCGCACTACAATTATTCGAGCGCGTGGTGTATCCTGATTCTGACTTGGACTTCTGCATCGAACACCGGCATGCGTACAGTATTGCTTCGTGGCTGGAAAACATAGATTATAACTTTCGACCAACAAAATATCAGAGAAAGGCCTTCAATGCAAAGTTATAGAACTCCTGAGAAGATTCTGCAATATCTTTCTTTCGCATAGGACCCAGACCGAGGGATCTTTATCGTTCACTGGCGATCTCGTATGTGCATAACTTCATCGGTGGTTATCCGAAACCTAAGATCCAGCTTATCACGGACACAGTCGCAATTGTAGAAGCTGTAATTCGATTTCATTCAAGTGGATGCAATCATATGAGCTTCAGTGATTGATGAACATGCTCAAGTACTTCCTACAGCTTGTGTCATGAACATGATCAGCTATGAAAAAGCCTGTTCCCTTTACCCGCGTATGACGTCTGATGAACGCTGCTCCTTAATGGGTTTCAAGTTAGATGAGCAAGCGGAAGCTACTCTAAAGGCTCGATAAAAAGTATACCGCTCGTGGATGAGCGATGGAAAATTTGCTGGCTAAAGAAGCAGGAGACAACATCTCCCCGGTGTGGAAAGAGACTCGCTCAATTGGCGACCGATACTGCTGGGCCATTATACTACCTAAGATTGAATTAATCGATTCGAACTTTGTAGGGACCAACTTATGGCGCTTCGTTTTGTCAGAATGTTAGGGGATAGAACCATGTTACAACATTTGAAAGCTCCTACACTTCGTTACAGCCATCTTATAGCTGATAATGAGTCAAATTCTGCTATCAGTGACAGTCATATTTTGAAACATCAGAAGTAGGTAGCCTGGTTCTTCTTGGAAGCATTGCGAAATCTTTTTAACGTACCATCTTACAGGGCCGGCGGGATCGACGAAGGTTTATATGACCTTATCGTCCACGCTCGGAAATCTGAAAAGTCCGCCTGAGTAAGCTGCTTTATTTTACGTCCCCTTGGGTCATCATATTCACCGAATTTATTTTTATACCCTTGAATGCATTCAACCGTGGTTTCATATTCTGCGCCCAGCGCCCGTATGGCTGGTTCAATTGTATTTTATAATATTCTGGGGACATTGGCAGGAACACCTAGTCAAATAGGACGCCGATAGTGGGATATATTGGAGGAACAATCGACAATTATTGTAGGATCGCAGAAAACTATGGCAGCAGACATAAAGCTTCTAGCCTAATCCCATCACCCGCGGCCGACGACGCTCATTGTTCTGTCCGTTAGCAGTCATAGCATGTGTTATCCATTGGCCGCTCAGGTGAATGGAATTAATTATTCAATGATACCATAGTGTGTTGATGCGCTGAGCGTGATGATCGTCCGGATTTCCTTTCTTTTAACATCAACTACCAAGGAGTACTTATGGTCTAATAATATAGGCACGCTGCTTGACTTTTTTCTTGGATCCAGAGTTGCTCAGGTAGGGAAGCGTTCTGGTATTATTCACCATTTATGTTAATAGAGTCGTATGGACTATAACCATTATGCACCAGCCCTCGATAGAACGTCCATTTCGTGGTTCACCTGAGTCCATAAATCGTTTTTACCTTGGTTTATATTTTATTTTTCTGTCTTCCTGCCCCTTAGATCTTTCCATCTATCCGACCAGATCCACCGTAGCCAGAAACAGTATCAAGACAACCGAGATAACGCCACCCTCAAGGAACTCGACTTCCCGATGGCGCAAATGGCTCAAGTCCTCGCAAGTTTCGACATTTTCAGTGCCGCGAACATATTAGAAAGCGAGACCTTGGCGAAAAAAAAAACGGCACACTGTGTCGTTGATATGTGACACAGTGTTGTTGACCTAGTCCAAGTGTCGCCACCTGCCTCTCCCGGAGGTCTGTCGCTTGGATATTCCCGCAGACCTCAAGTCGATCAATATAAGAAGTCCTATAAACTTCCAAGTCCACCCTATATAAACGTCACCTCACATTACCCTTCTTTCACCCTCAACAACTATGAACTTCAAGACATTATCACTTCTCTTGTCTGGCCTCCTTCTGGTCTCAGCTGCTCCGGTGAGTGGAATATAAATTGAGAAAAGATGAGAATACGACTGACAGTCATATAGGCGACCAATGGAGACGGTCATCCAACTCTTACCACGGAAACACACACGTATACTGCAACAGAAATCTACAATTCCATAATTACCGAACCGCCATATTGGATTACTGTAACTAGTACTTTTCCATGGACGCAAGTAACTTTATTTCTTCGCATTGAGTTTGGCTGATTCCTGCCTACTCTGCTCTCCAGCCAAACTGTGACCGAGACTGTTTATTAATTAGCCTCACTCGGCACTTACTGCTATTCACTGGATGTGTTCACTGAGAAGAGGGGGAAAGAACATGGGTGGATTGGTGGAGCATGTGTTTCACGGGTTATGATGACTTGAAACGATTCCTTTACGTCGCATGCCTTGGAACAAGATATTTTATGGAGTTTGATTTTCTACTGGAATACATATGCCTCAGCACCGAGAGCACGGCTTATGGACGGATTTCGAGTGCAGCGCAAGTTGATAAGCGAATGATCGAACCTCGAGGCTCGGGTTCTATCTTTCACATTTCTGATTAAGTTGTGAAGCCCAGCTATCTCCATCCATGGTGCAAGGATATAGTAATATACAAAATCACTTGTGCTTTCAAAATACGGGCACAATGTAGAGAGAGATGGGTGACCAGTCAAATGGCCCATCGCCAGGCAAGACCTTGTTCTAAAAATACAGCGAAAAAGGTAGCGTCGGACCTCAATCCGCAACCAATTACTTTAAAAAGACTGACTTAGTTCCCATAATGGTGTAATCCACCAACATAGTTAAACATAAGTTGCGCTCCCAGTGTTGGAATTTGGCAAGCTGTTTCCGCTTTAGTAATAATTACGTAATTGTAGCTTTACCGAAGCCTGTACTCTCTCGAACGTCTCTCATCCGTTTGCCTACGAGCTCCCTAGGTCAAACGAGTTATACGTCACTTTGCTATCCTTCGGTGCCATTTATTCACCCCTCCTAGCTTATTTCAACACCCAGCAAGTTGGCTGTTTTCGATATCCGATTAAATCCTGAACGTCGAAAACGGTGCACACTTATTCGAGCTGGAGGCTGGAGCTCACTGTGAAAGCTAGAGAAGGAGCAGTGCCAGCAACTTTGCAGGTCACTAGCCGTGTGGTTATGCTAGTTTTATTTGGCCTTACCTGCGAATACAAGCACTGGCGTGACTCGAGCCTAACGTCACGGCTACACCATGACTATCTGCAATGCCTTTCCACTATAACAACGAATGCTTCATACTTCTTAATGCCGCTACATGTCACCAACTACGTTGTTTAGGGGTTATAACCAGTTAAAGCGGAGGTCAGTGTGAAACAGCATCCAGATCTGCTGCGTCTTGACTGCGAACGTGACGGTTCTAGCATCATACAATGGCATGAGGCTTCATGATAAAGATGGATTGGGGGCGGATATGAATTTATAAGGTTAATATTCAATGCATATAAAAAAAGAGCCCGCAGCTAGGCTATTTATTCTTATTTTACAACAGTATATCGCGCCTCTTGAGTCTCCACAAGGTCAGGGTATTCACCCAATCCATGCAGCCAAAATCGTCAGATAGTAAAGGATGCGAGAAGCAGCCTATATGTGAGTGGCTTTCAAATTAAAATTAATGTTATTGATCGTTGCTATCATATCTCATATTTATCAGTTCTAAGTATGATAGTTCGCTATAAGGCATAGCATACATCTATTCACGCCGCTGTGGAGCTACTTGAATTTCCGAAGTAGATCATCCTCTTCCCACAGATATTCACCAGTAAGGGTATCTTCCTGAGAGCTGAACCGTTTTTTCTAAGTTTTTTCACAAGAAAAACGACGTGTGATAGGATTCCCTTCCCGTTGAAATGATCTTCCAGAGCCAATCAAGGTAAATGTACTAGCAGTTTGATTATAACAACTCTGATTTCAGCAAAAAATGGTGCTGCGGAGAATTGATAACGGGTCCAGGGCTAAGGTTTTGGGACATTTGGAGTGAGTCAGCCTATCTAAAGGTTCTGCTGTGAGAATAAATTTCTTATGAGGGGGTTGTTGACCAATGTAGCGAATAGCCATTCAACATTTCCAGTGATCGGCATTGCAAATCCACAGTAAGAGCTCGTACTAATATTATACATATTTGCTATAGGAGCTGCTCACATTACAGGCGCACCTCAATATCGATCTCTAGTGCGCTTCGTAAATTGATTGTCAAGTTGTACTGGAGTCCACTGAGGCTAAAATTCTTGTTAGATTTAACGGTTTATTTAAGTATAATTCAAGCTCCTTATCAAGCAGATCACGGCCATCTCTCCAATCAAAATTGCGCATATCACCGTCTGGCTCAGTCATCACCTTCTGGCAGATCCCGTGTTATAAGTGGATGACGCTCCCCACAATATGACAAGTCTGGGATCCTACTGCGTGAAGGGCGCTATTCATGCAATTTCTCTAGCGTATAAAATTCAAGCACTAACACTGGCGATAGAACTACGAGCCCGCACTCATGGCTGTTCCTCCAGAGAAGAATGTCGCAGCGGTTTTTATCGGGGCTCTTCTCTTTGGATTATATCTTGCTACTTTTTTCCATTGCCTTCGATGGTTGATCTATGCTGACGAAGGTTGGAAACTCCGCAAGAAGATCAATTGGACCATGCTCTTTGTCACAGTTTCGCTTTTCGGGCTTTCCGCAACCAACCATGCTCTTGAGCTTCACAATACCATGACGCAAGTCACAGAGCACGGTGCACCTCAACCTGCAAACGGCGCAGGAACTACTGCAGCGCTTCCTTGGGTAGCAGTTGTCATCGTGAGTATCCTCATAACATCGGTATAATATATATTAATGCTAACTAAAGAGATATATTTAGTGCACCAATGCCAATCTTTCAGCATTAATAGCTGATGCTGTCTTGGTACGTGTGACCATTGGCAAGTTGAAATCCCCTAACCTTCTTTATCAAGATATATCGCTGCTGGCTAATTTACGAAAGATCCCGTCGCGTGGTTGTGTTCCCCTTGATTTTATGGGTCGGGGGTATTGTTTGCACCGCTCTTCAGGCTTATTGGCAAATCGTTCAAAGTGCTGTTATCCTCCATGCCTGGCAGCCTGTCAATACTACGATCGGGCCAGGAACCATTTTAACTCCTTTCTGGGGTTCTACAGTTGTCTTGAATGCATATGCGACGAGTGAGTTTCATCTGCAATATTTTAATCCAAAAACTGCTAAATTCATTACATATACTTTAGGTATGATAGTAGTCCGGATCTGGCGCGTTTCAAAAGCGTCTGGGGCCAGTACTTCTACGCATCAACTTCGCTTTATCATGCGTGTTTTGATCGAATCGGGATTCTTATATTTAGCAATAGCCATCGCGCATTTTGTTGTGTGGTTTACCCCCAACGGATTTGCCATCTCCGTCATATCGACTATTGTAAGTTTTTTGATTGTAACCCTAAGTTTCTCTTACCGTGGAATGAATAATTTTGATTCACAGAATCTTCCAATTATTGGCATCGCATTCAATCTAATTCTAATGCGTGCTGCTCAGCGACGCGTAGATGAAGGACTTGCGGACTCAGCCACAGGCCCGAAATCAGCTCTCCGATTCAAAGTTGATAGCGCACCTGCTGGACGTCTGACAATGAGGACAATTGATATAAGAAGTGCTTCTTTTTCTGATGCAGCCGAAGTTTAGCTATCCTTAAACTTCAAAGTTGGAAATTATTGACGTGAGCGTCGCACTTTCCCGTACTAATACCTAGGAACTAAGTTACGACGTTCAATCTTTTAGTAAAAACAATTCATATATATATAGTGCAATTTCATCAATTTATAAGATTGAATGTTTGTGATGGGTTCAAACATTAATATTGAGACTCATGAACTGATATGTGTTGCTTCCATAAGATTTCTTGTCGCTTGTCTAAATAACTAACATGGTGTCACGATTTGGTATTCTATCAATTTCTATGGCATGATTGGCCGCTGCATATGATCTCAGGCACTCATACCATGGGGCTAGCTTCTGTCGTAATCCAGAGACACTAGTGTATGTGACAATCTCACTGCCTAGGAAAAATTAAGTCCAAGTCCTGACAGTAGAGGTTATTGAGCCGCGGCGTTGGTCACTGTTCGTTGCGGGGCGGGAATTCGGAGAACGGACCGTGCCGGCAAATCCGGCATCATTGTCTTGGCTAAGTCTTGGCAAGCATCCATATCCGCCGGCTGCAGCTCTTGCGCAGGTCTCCTACTTGACTGCTACATACATGTCTTATACGATCTATCTGCCACATACCATCTTTTAATGGATAGCTATCGCCCCTTAAAGCGACAAGATCGTTGATGCGAACTATCATCACGATCAACAGAAGATGAGCTTGGCGAATTGGTCATAGCAGCGAGCGGCATCGTCAGCCTATCTGGCCTTCAAGTTGGATATTCCATTAGCCTGCATTCCGTTTCGTACAGGAGCTGGGTCTGTCTGTAGTCTGAGACAACAAGGCACAAGGGCTGCAGGCGATTTATTATTTCTTCTACGGCATGAATGCCGGGGCAATGGCTACCATACTATTCGATTGCATCTGATCAAAGGAAGGTGACGTCAATATTCCAACTCTCACTCATTTTCTAATTATTGAAACTTGTTCTTAAAGGCCACTTTCAATTTTTACATTCTGAGGCACGACGATGACTGCACAGGAACGTTATTCAAATGCCAGTCTCGCTATCCCCGATGTAGCATGTGCTTCGTTTCCTTGAGCAGAAGCTTGCAGAAGCAATGGGCGTCGATAACAAGGCACTCTGATGCAGTACCTTTGTCTTCGGGCGTCATTCTATAAATATAACAATCTATGGTTGTAAGCTCCTGTTTTCTGTTCCGTTTACTTGAAGTGAACCTTAAATTTAAAGCATAGGTGTATAAAACCTCTAGGATATATCTCAGCCACTACTGCGAGCTTTTTCTAGTGGACACATATCTGCGAATGGACTACGCAAAAAACTTCGATCTTTGAGCTGATTCTCGGGAAGATATGAAATTTCCTCTCTGCAAAGCGCCCTGTAAGTATGTGAACATGACGAGGATTCGCCGAAGCTTTCACAGCGGTATGCATACACTGGGGATAATAGGCGATAATGAAGGGTACGTCGTCCATGGCAGATCTCTTGTGTCATGCAAATAACCCATTCACAGCTCGTTCCTTCATCTAATCCCATTTTACAGGTGCAAGTACGTTCCTGACTGTCTCATAAACGTCCGATTCTTGCGTATGTCCGTAAACTCTACGATGCCCCGTTGAATATAAGAACCAACTAATATCATGAAAAATGTAAGGTCCCTCGAGGTCCTGTTCTAGAACCATGGTCGCAATAATCACACCCTCCTTCAGCAGACTTCTATTAATCAGCTCTCTCGTCGTCACAATCTCTGGTGCGTTATTTCATTTCAAATCTGACTCAGGATTAACTTGACGATGTCTTACTCCTTTTCAGCTATTGCCTTATCCGCTCCTAGAAATGCACTTCTTGCGAGGGACGACCCTCCTCAGTTCCCCCCTATCGCGAACACCATTGATCTGCAGAATTCAGTGACAGACACGGATACAATCGTGTCGACCTTGAATACAGTGGACCAGAAGGCGGGAGCCACAGATAATACCCCACCCGGACAGCCCGCCCCTGCAACGGCCGTAACAGCCGTCGATGGGCAGCTGACCGCCGCAGGATCGTCGTCTTCGCGCCGCAGCTTGACTTCGGATTCACTTACAGCTCGCACGTCCCTATCCCTGTCTAAACGCTCCGCCAGCGACTATGAGCAGGTTTTTTCAGGCACTGGCACTGGACCAAACGATAGAGACGGCTCAATCCAAGGGACTGCTTATCTGACGTATACGGTGGTATCGAATGCAACATATAATGTTGATGCTTGTCTTGACTTCTGCAGCAGCGTCAAGGGATGTGGTAAGTTGCTTTGATATATAATCCCTATGGATACTACATACTTAACCACCTTTATTACAGTCTTCGCCAATCTCTACTACGAGTACAACAACGAGCTCCTCGATTTCGTCTTCAGCGAACATTCAAACTTGAAGTGTGCGGTATATGCTGATATCCACACCGCCGCCGAGAAGACCAACACCGGAGGACAGCAGTCTATTCCTCCACCTGCTGGCCTCACGTACATACAGCAAAGCAGCGGGTACGCACTCAAGTCCTTGGCAGATCCCACCCCTCCTCCCGAATATAGCCTGGTGTTTGGGCCAACGAACGGTGCTAATAACGCTCCTGGGGTAGGTCTCCCTGCACGTAAGCCTCGTAAATCGATGCTGACATGTCCTGTCAGTACATGGGCTTCGCATTTCTCGACAGATACGATGTCGACGCATGTGCAAATCTGTGCAGTACCCGTGACGCTGATCCCGTTGGCGGTCGCTGCCAGTATTTTAATATTTGGAGAGCTCTCGTCGACGGTGTTCCTACCACTTATACCTGCAGCATGGTCAGTTTCAACTTAAAATCTAGATATGTTAAAGTGATACTAACTGCATATTCAGTACTACATCCCAGCAGACGCGTCTACGGCCGTGAATACTGGCCAGGGTAACCTCCAAGTGACTTACTCTCGCGGCTACCAGCGTGTCAATTATCTCTTCGATGGCGGCTTCGAAAAGTTTTTGTGTGATCCACCAGCATCCTTCTGCACAACTTTCAAGACACCCTTCTGGGAAGCCCAGTCTTCGTACTCAGGCACTGACGATGCTTCAATCCACAACTTCAACCTTTTCCAGGAGGCACATTCAGGGCATGGCTTTGCCGAGCTGGGCTCCATCTCCGGAAAGGACACGAATTTCGGGGATATAATCTCCAGTGGCGGCTGGAATGGCCCGTTGCATTTTGGGAAGCAATATGTCGTCTCTTTCTTCGCAACTGCTGTTCGATCCCAATTTGGTACTACCGGACCTGTCTCTCCATTCCTGACCGTCAACTGGGATGGGACGAATGTGCTGTTCACCCACCCTCCATTGAACGTGTGGACCCACTACGAGGTCGTTGTGACGGCGGGATATGATTTCCCTCAGCCGTCTACCAGATCCGATCTCCTCTACTTCGAAGGTGGTCCAGAAGGGCCTGGAAAATTAGCGCTTATCTTCATAGATGATGTTACTGTATTCGCACTCTAATTCTTTTCAGCGGACCTACAGGGCTTCTATATATTTGGTCTCTTACTGAATTTCAGAGCTCTACGCGCTATACGGTCTCTTAGTCGTCTGATACTCTCCTTATTCATATTGCCATATTTCAATAATATTATTTGTTTATTAACGGAAGGAGATGGTTCGCCGTAGATGCACAAGTCGTAGAGCGAGTAACATTGACCGGCCGGCAACCTCTGTAATTTGAATTTCAAGTCATCCTGTCATCAGGAGGATCATTCATCGGTCATGAGTTGAGATGGTCGGTCAGCGTTGACTCTTACAGCTCAGTAGGCAGATCTATGTAAAACTCAAGTTCGCTTAAATCGACTACTACACAAAAGTTACACCGCTGAACTGTTCGTATTCATATCTTCACATCTACTTCAGCGTAGAGTGGAGTCGGAGGAATTCATCATATTAGTTCTTGGCACTAGCTTGGCATCAATCTATATTTATCACCGTACGTTTATACAAGCTTCTCCGTACTGTGCATTCCCGCTGAACTTGTACCGGCGCGGATAAAATCATCAGCTGTAGTAGCATCTGTCCTGCTTTAACTGTATACAGCTGTAAGCGTCTGATGCTTTTCTAAGCATTTGTACTATTGTCTACTGGCATAGCGCCATGTAGTAGGTCAGCGCTATGCTGTGTTACCCCGTGTACATCGCGTGTACACTGTGTAACAACTTGAATATAACGCTGCACAACTTTCGTAGTTCATGATTCAGTCGAATTTTACAATACGAAGAGATGATTAGTTGGAATAGTAATATAAATTAACATGGAGGAGCTTGAGCCTCGAGCTGAATAATGCCGATCGATTAGAATGCTTACATAGTTCTTGTCAATTCGACATTTGTCAATGCGTCACTGACTAAAGTCAACCGGAAGCTCGGGGATATGCATCCGGCAGATTTCAAAGCCACGTGGCTTAGAAGATGACGCCCACCCTCCTTATCAGATAACCACCCCCTGTACGGATTATACGTATCACTTTGGTGCTCCAGCGACCCTTCCCCGCATCAAGCACACCATCTCCTATTCTCCTCGCTTTCCTTCGTCTTTAACATTGTTTCGCACAATGAATGCAGCAGCAGGGCTAACCAAAGGTACAAAGACTGTAGTTGTTTTGGGAGGGGCATATGGCGGTAAGCAGACATCCTATTTACTCGTACGACATCGGGCTAAAACCAGCTGGGTTCTTCTGCAGGAATGAAAGCGGCGAAGACACTGGCTTCTGGAATACCTGAAGGATGGAGGGTTGTTCTAATTGACAGAAATACGTACGTAGAAATGATCTCAGAATGTGAAAACATGGGCTGATCGAATACGGATCCATTCCAGCCATGTCAACCGTAAGTATCCGCATCTTAGTCGATCTAGGTCGCCAGAGCGTTGCTGAATGCATTTTCTCCAGATGTATATGTGCTGCCGCGATATACCATTGTTCCTGGACACGAGTACAAAGCTTGTAAGCACCCTTCCACGTTGGTCCCCGATGTTCACCGCGTTGATCTTGGTGCTACAGTTGTCCCGCGCACGCGCGTATTCCAAGATGGTGGCGCAGACAAACCGCACGTCTTCCTCCACTCCCACGTCACATCCATCCACCCGCACCATGTCACAATCTCTAAGCCTCACCCCGAGCTCGGGTTCCCTAGCGAGACGATCCCATTCGACTACGCTGTCTACGCGCTTGGCTCGCACCTCCCTGCGCCGCTGCAAGTATGGGGTGCATCCCCCGACGTTTCGGACACAAAGTCGAAGCCGGAATGCGACGGTGTTGAGAACACCTCGTATCATGGGCTGAAATCAGAGGGCATCGACTGGCTCAAAGGGAAGCAGAAGCTCATCCAGGGCTCGGAAAGTATTTTAGTCGTGGGTGGTGGTGCGCTGGGAATTCGTATGTCTAACCATATAGCCATAATTTCTGTGCGATGAAGGCTAAATATTCACTGTAGAGTTCGCCACCGATATCAAGGCCGTATACCCATCGAAGAAGGTCACGCTCCTCCATTCCCGCGATCGACTGCTCCCGAGATATGACGAAGGGATGCACAACGAGAGTAGGTATCATCTCCAGTTGAATTTCGATGTTGCTTTCCTAATGGTTTGAATTGACAGTCCTCCAGTCTCTTCAATCAGCTGGGATCGAAGTAGTCCTCGGCGAACGTCTCGATCTGGATTCTGTTGCAGGTGGACAGGCAAAGACGAATGAGCAGGGACAAAAAGTGGTGCGCACCCTCAAGGGGCGCGAGATTGCTGCTGACATTCTCGTGAGTCTTCGTTATGACCACTTCTACGACCATAACTGACACCTACCTCTAAACAGTTGCTGTGCACAGGTCAATCTCCCAACACCGGCCTGCTGAAAGCGATGGACCCTGCGACCATTAACTCTGAAAACAAGCTCGCACATGTCCTGCGAACGTTGCAGCTCGGGGTTCCCCGAAGTTCGTCGACGTCCAAAGAAGGTAT
>JASFDH010000393.1:0-25298 GCA_036937195.1 Nidularia pulvinata
GGTTTATCGTAGCTTGATATTTCGTGGCAATGATCTATTTTTGCTTTGCCGTTTTTGCTGCCTGAACGTCGACTCTATCCCCATTAGCAAAAAAGATTTACGATGCTCCAACTTCCGAGTCGATGTCGGATGGATGCGACTTGCGGCGTTCGATTTGATAGACCCACACAGAAGTCCGTTGGTTTTCGTATGTTCTCAGCGCTTGAAAAAAACGAGTTTTATCTACGCGTCATGAACCAGTTCTGGGCTTGAAGCTTGAGATATAGTCAACCTTTGATCTCTAAGGTCCAGTTCGACGGCTTATTCTGAAGTCGACGCGTTCGCCTTGTTGGGTTAAACTTCGTTGACGAAAGACGAACGAAAGTAGAAAGATTAGAGTAGATTCAAAATATTTTTTCAACCGCGATTTTTTGAATTTTTATTTCCTTATATCAACAAACGATCACGCAAATTGCTGTACGGCCTCCTGCTAGTTTGTTGTAATCTTTTGGTATTTGTTTCCTTGTGTTCCACAGACTGCAATCCACATGAACCACGGCATGGTGTTTTCCCATCTATGTTTCACTTTCCTTTTCTGTCGTGTTGCGTGTCAAATTCATCGGTGGGTTTATAGTCTACATTGCACATGGTAACCACTAGCTAATCAACGGATACTTGGAAATACCGGAAATAGCTTTCCAATTGGAGTAGAAAAACAAAGTACAGGTGCTCCGAAGCCCGAACGCAGATATACCATGTCAGTGAAACCCGCCCAGAAATTCTGATAAGTAGTACACATGCTTCCTGCATGATCCGCCGGTGCACAGCACGTGGCGCGTGTTAAAGTTTTTGTGGTCATGCACATAAGAAAAATCAATAATAGCCGGCGGTTTCTAGGTATGCACTGAGATGTCTAAGTTTCAGTAATAACATGATTCTACATCACTGATAACTCACGGCCAGATTTACAATGAACCAGCTAGTAATACGGGCTCCAGAGGTAGACCCGCAGCAACAGAAGCTAAGTCAGCGCTGAAACACAGGCGTATTTAATCCCAATCAGTGAAGAATGGTACCCACATCTCCGAACAAAATGACTTACAACGCCGTGGCCATAGCCATGAATGCGCGCGCATCTGTTTGCACGACTGCGATCATAGAATCGCGCATATATATAATTATAATAAAAATTAGCTAGCTGTTCCGTACTATCATATGAACTGGAAATATTGCTCGGCACGTTTGAGTAAATCAAAACAACCTACTGAGCGGTGGCTCAAATAGGGAGCCGTGATAATACGCCCCAGCATGCCGGATAATTAGGAAGGAGTGAACCCCGTTGGCTTCTCGATTTTCAATGTTGAATGCACCCCGGTGTAGAATCTAATTCAACTGTGTTCAATGCTAATAGACCATGCTAGTATTAACCTGCAGATAAATAATAGTTGTCATCAATTTACTAATAACAAATAATCTTACAACGGCATCTGTCAAGTCGCACGACTCAGTATTTTTTCAATGTTTTCCAACGACCTCCAAGCGCCATGCAGTGCGCCCCCGTGGCGATGGGCAACAAAACATGGTCTCACACCTGTCTCACAGGAATTGTATCCGATATAGCATTTGAAACTATGTTATTCGGATCTGCATCCGTTGCTTGCAGACGGTTTGCATGCTTGAAGCAGGCTTGTTCTCCGTGACTTGTGAGAGCTACGACGCCGGCATTGCCACCAGTCGACCGAGTATCAGATGCGCCGAACGTTTTTAGTTTAAAAAGTGGAGCAGAATCAAATATCTGTAGGTACGCGTTGCAATGCGCACTGTACGAAGCACAACCGATATCAATTCCCAGCCGTTATACTAGTAAATGACAGTTGAAAAAGCAGGCTCTCATCAATCAAAAGCAGAGAAACAATCTCGGTTTTAAGCTATAGAAATATAAATACTAGCATAGCGAATCGAAGAACAAGGAATTGTAGTCACCGGGCTGGTTCACAGTTTACTTACGCACTCAATTGAAGTTGGACTGCAGTTTACTGAATCTGATGGTTGCCGACGGCGTTCTGTGTTGCGATCAGATCTGTGGCGCGCGTTATTTGCCTCCGCTTTATTTGCCGTCGATTTCAAACATAGACAAATATTCAGCCACTGTGCGCAACTTTCGTCCTCGTCGACCCGCTCATCAACGTCAAGACTCCCTGCAAGGCCATCCTCAAAATTTGCCCTGTGAGTGCCCAAAATGCTGCTCCAGCGTCCTCCACAATCCATGCCAGGTTGTTTCACGGGATTTGGAGCACTGGAAGGGGCCGGATGGCTTGGTCGACCTTTGGATGATGTTTGCTGACCTACACCCATTTTCATAGCCGGACACAAGTGCGATATCAATTTCGCAGTATGTTTTTACCTTGGACGTTGGAAATGGGATCTGATTCGCTTTCGTGCTGTGTTGCAGCTTCTGACTCGATAACCGGCCTCGCTCAGCATGATCATCTCGAAGCAGAACAGACGCATCATCTATGAGAACCTCTTCAAAGGTGCGCCACATACTGCTACTTCTATCTCATCATTTCTGCTGACACGTCGGGTATTTTCTGACAGAGGGCGTCTTAGTTGCCAAAAAAGACTTCAATGCACCGAAGCACGAGGAGCTCGATGTCCCTAATCTCGAAGTTATCAAGGCACTGCAGAGCCTGACCTCCAAGGGCTTCGTCAAGACCCAGTTCTCCTGGCAATGGTACTACTATGTCCTCACCCCCGAGGGCGTTGAGTACCTCCGCGAGTGGTACGAGAGAAGTTCTCTTATTCGTAAATCGTTCTGTTGACCCTCTTTCGCTTCAGGCTCCACCTCCCCGCTGAGATCGTCCCTGCAACCCACAAAAAGGCCGCTCGTCCCCCGCGTCCTGCTACCGTTCGTCCTGGAGGAGGAGATGGTGCTTACCGTGCACCCCGTGGCGACCGTGAGGAGTACCGCAAGAAGGAGGGTGGTGCACCCGGCGAGTTCCGACCCCAATTCGCTGGTGTTGGCCGGGGGGCTCCCAGGGAGTGATTGCTGGGCGTTTCTATGCATATTATGACGATCGGAAACGTAATATGACCATGCTATGTCTATTTTCTTTGTGCTCGGACGGTGTACATTCATGAGACGCGGGTTATGCATCGCATTCGGCCGCCTAGGTCAGGGTACAATGATTCTTTTCATTTAGATGATTTTCGATGCAACATTCCATAACGTCGATGACCGGAATCGATGGCATGACATGAGTAGTTCTAGGTTTTGCCCATCTCCGTTCCGTTAGTAAAGTCAGTGGTAGGGCTTATGTGTGGACAAAACAGTCTTATGGAGGGCATGAGCGATTCACAACGGCCAGGCTATAGAACGCAGGCCAATTGGGCCACTACTATCTCCAAAGTCTTTAGCCCCCAGTCCTGGCTTCAGGTGTACGTAGCGTTTTTCTTTTTTAAGTTCCGGCGTAGAACTACCTGAGTTACTGCGGTGATTCTGTAATGGATCTCTCAGGTCTCCTCTACTCGGGCAGACTCCCATTGAATATCAGCATCACTCAATAACCGCAGTGATGTCTGTCGCTTTTGAAGCTGGACATGGGTGCTCTTTCGTACTTGAAGATTATCCAACGCTTAAGGTTTACCCGATTCCTGAAGGAGCTGAAAATAACAGTAAATCCAAAATCAGAAGGACCTCAGATGCCTCTTAGTACATCTTCAATTGCGCGACCCGAGTCCATTTAGTTGAGGTTTCATAACACAGTCGAAATGAGCGAGGATGTTTTATATCTCATCGAGCGCTTGCTGAAGTCGGCATGGCATATTTCTCATAACAAACCACCTCCATTTTTTGATAGTATCGATAAACCCACGGATTGAATCTAGAGCTCATACATGTTAGTGATGAGAAGGTTAAGAGACTTCATTATTTGGAAGGTATTGCTCTAGCGCCAAATCCGTTTTAATTTGCCATCCACATCCTATCCAGACAATAAGGATGTCGAATCCTCTATCCAATTAGTATCTGGCGCTGTTAGGAATATAATATGAAGAGTGTGTTTATTGTGATATGTGTAACGCCAATGAAATAATCAAGCTTATTACTCTTCAGTAACGATTAGTGTCATGACTCTGAGTCCAGGCGTGCCTTGAGAGGGCTTAAACCAAACACTTTCCAAAAATCCCTTGAATCTAAGGCACGCCCCAACATATCGATATTCCGAGGGAGCGCGCGAACTCCATGTTCTTCCATAAGCTCTTGAACCCATCGTGCCTGGGGACCACGTTCCTCGTCCTGTGATACAGAACGCCCAGGAGTATCGGTAGAATTACCCAAAAATTCATGTGCCGACGAGCCATATGGCTCTGAATGCTTTTTCGTTGGCGGAGCTCCCCAAGCAGAAGCGAGGTCCCACCAGTCGTACACGCGACCGTCCGTGAGGATCCACCGCTGTCCTGTTGCTTTCCAAAATTCTCCGTGGACAGCAAGTATAGCTCGGGATACGTCGAGCCCATGGATCATATGGATGCTTCCCTGAGAGTGAATACCAACACGAGTATAAGGCTCTGCCTCGGAATCCGCACACTGACAAGAATAGAAAGTTAATTACCTTTTTTTCCAACATTTCTTTTGTCGGAGCCACCCTACCTACCCAGTTTTGCATGGAACGCGACCCGCCCCAAAGTCCCGCGAGATTAAGAACAGTGGTGGGAATTTGTGGTGATAGCGAGAGAAGTTCCTCTTCGGCATCGGCTCGGGCATTTGGAAGGTAAGGTGACTGACGATCGTACCATTTACTAAGTGTAACTTGAATTTGGGGCTTCTCAGAGACATTCTTGCGCTTCTCCTTATCATATCAGCCACAAAGCAAGGCTATGAAGGGGAATATAAATTCTCTTACATCCCAAATGCCAGTAGACCCAAGTTGGACAAATGCTGCTTCGTGGTTCGGTTTTGTTCGGCTTTGAATATACAGCTTCACCAGGCGGCAAGATGCCCCGCTCTTCTCAATCGGAAATGTAATAAGAACAGTCTGAGCATCAGGCAAGACTTTGTATGGTTCCATATCGCCCGAGTCAGGATCGAATTCGAACTTTATTGTTGAATCTCGACCAGAACGTGTTGTTAAAGCATAGCTGATGGAGCGTTCTTCACAAAGAGGACCTATAAAATTAGAGGTCCAACCAGCACCCAGGATGAGAAGATCCACGATCATGGTGGGTGTACCGAGTGGTAGTGAGTGAACAAGTTCCAAGCTATGTGCGCTGTTCTTTTTCAGCTCCGGTGATCCGCGAAATCGATCGAGTCTGGTAATCAATGATGACTTGATCACTCAGGAATCGTGTAATTAAAAGATTAACTGCAATTGATCAAGTTTAAGAAAGATACTAGATCGTTGTTCGAAACGAATTACTGGTTATGCGGTAACAGCGGTTGCTATGAAGGATAAAAATGGATAAAAATCTTGTTTCAGTAATAGTGTCCATCAGTCGTCGTAAGTCATTGCCATTGGTCGTAATGAAGCCAAAGGTTCGTCAGCGCTTAATTCAAGAATAAACAATTCCATGCCGTTACTGAGATGAATTCTACTACATGAAACGCAGCCCCTATTTAGTCCGAAATTTCAGAGAAATGCCGTGACCGAAGGCAAATTAACAGGTCCAACTCGACTGAAAAGAGAATAAACTGTCAGGACATATAGACAAATATACAGTGCATTAGGAAACATATGCTTACATCTGGAGTGCCTGGATTACCGACACTTTGGTAGGCCGGTAGCCCTAAGCACTCAGAAAGGGTTACAAGCCTATACCCAGCCGCCTGCATTTTTTTTATAGCATAAGGAAGAACTTGGTGCCTGTTAAGGTGTTTAAACTAATTAAAAAAATCTCGAGGGGAGACCATTACACAATACTTACGCGGTAGTTTCTGGTTTGTGGGTCTCGCTCAGTGAAGAGAAAAGTATACGATAGCAGAGGTTTCAACGCACCGTAAGTCTCGTGGTTCAGTGCTAGTACTGTGTTCGGATGTCGTGAAGCAAGCTGGTCATACAGAGCTTCACTCTGTGCAGTAGCAGCCCCAACGGAGTCCTCAGAACTTGAAAGAGGTTTGTTAGTCCAGCGAACGTCTTATTATAAGCTTTGATAACGCTAACTCGAAGTCCCAGATCACGAGAGATTGACCTCTTATATACGAGGCTTGTCGTACAAGGTCGTTATAGTTTCCGTACGCTGAATAACATTTATAAAAAAAATTAATATATATATATTAATATAACAAAAGAGCGCATTACGCACGAGGACGCATGAAAGCAGGGACAACGCCGAGAATCCTCTTTAGTGCCACTGAACATTCTGTTTAAGCGATGCTTCTATTAACTTATGGAATATAAATGTAACCTTACGTTCAACACGCCACATCTCGTCGTGAACTAGAATGTGCTTGGCTTGATGGACAATTTCGACTTCTGAGAACCAGTCTACTCACTTTGATCCCAAGTCAGCGTGGTTAGATCCTTGTGACTCCAGGTGTGCGATGCCACTTGGTGGCCGTTGTTGTATATGTATTTCACACGTTTCATTTCATCCGCATCATAGATGCAAGCATCTAAATGGCAAAAATATCTGAGCGATTTGAAGATGCATGCGTTGCATTGACTTACAGTTGTTTCCATCTGTGTTGTTTAATCATCCCATGAGCAAATATCTGCACAAGTAAAAGCGGCGTGCACGCACTATAGAAAAAGGTCCCCACTACACCAGCGGCTTTCAGAGCTTTGCTGACGTCGTAACTAAATCACTCGTCTTAAAAAGATTGAAAGATATGAAGCATTCGCTTTGCCTACGCATAAACCCAGGGTCCGTCATCCTGGAACGGGCAATATCCTTTAATATGAATCGAAATGCAGCGATGAAGCAAGCCAGACTTACAAAGGTCAAAGCAGCAGTATTGGGGACTGTGCAACTGGTAATCACACGGGCCTCCTGTCGCTTCTGTACAGGATTAGCAGTCGCAAGGACGGTGAGGCATACAGTCAGGAGTAAAGTGGTGAGGACCATGAGGCGCGTTTAGGGAGAGTAACAACCAAACACAAAAACGTGCAAAAGTGGGAGGCGTGCAAGGTATAGCTAGAAAGAGGGGCAAGTATTGGACGATGCCGTTATCTGATATTGAGCTAGCCCATTTTATAAAGGTATTGAAGGGCGATTCGAATCCGCCCCGAATATCAAATATGGTAGCGAAGATGTCATTATACCGAATACGCCTCATGACGGTCTTCGGCAGGCGTACTAATCAGGATGTAAAAAAGCAAAGAAGCTTCGTTCGATCTAGCATTGCCTAATGTCAGAGAGTTGTAGTGTTGAATAGACAAGCATCCGATAGTTATAGAAGTAGCCAATATTAGATATATCCCATGATTATACATCCTCCCATGCTTTTGCCGATTCAGGTTGGCCAAGCAATAAGGGCTTTGCACTCACCCCTGCTGACTGCATATAGAAAGTAAGGAACGTATTCCGTTGGTTTAACGAACTAGCGCTAGCCTCTGGAGTGCTGATAGTTTTACAGGCTAAGCGGTCGAAGCACCGAAGCTTGTAGCATGTTTCAAGAAAGGTTTTCAAGCAAGGGCATGCGGAAGTTATGGCTCCACTGCAACGGCTGGTTTACTTTGCATGACAAAGCTGTAGATTTTATGTACATGGAACACTTGTCCAATAGTGTGGTGGTGGCGGCCAAGTTGATGGAGACCCCTTCTGTCTCTACCTCCTAAGTGATGCATGATCGGTCAGGTCGGACTTCCTTGGAAGAGCGATAGCCCAAGTCATGCCCTAAGGATTTACTGTGACAGGGGCAGTTGCGAAAGCAGCAGAATAGCTGGCCGAATTGCCAATTGACAGCTACTTGAGGTCGGCCGTACGTATTTAAACAGTAGGTCTCCCTTGAAATGCTATGACAAACATCCGAAATGCGATATGGAAGACGATCTAATGAATGACTCAAAGACACACCCAACTCAAGCGGACTACATCTGGACTGTTTTTAGATTGTGCTGGGTAGTGCTGGATAGTGCTGACGCAAGTGCAGGAGGTAAATAATTTGATATGCCGGTCAAGCATTCACAAGTCATCTGGAGCCTTCAACTTAAAGGATTGCCATATCCGTGATGCTACATGCCGACTTCAATTCCAAAAAGTCCCATCCATGTCGGAAAATTGATGAAATGCATAAGCGACAATGCCCCAAAGTATTGTGTAGTACCGGCTAGCTTCAGTTAGCATCGCTTAGCATAATTTAGCAACGTCCATCCCATTGATGGCCTACAGTCTACTTGAACGCCAGAAAACCAAGTTCGGCGGGCATCGTGACATAAAGCCGTTTATAAACGCGTTTCAACGTGTTATGCAGAAGGAATGCGCTCGGCATTTGTGTCGTGGAATGCAAGGCACGTTGGGATACGTAAGGTGACAATACGGGGAAATGAAGACATGCAGTTGGACTTGAGGTGCCAGTGGACGATGGCCGTCACTTCGATTGTTGATAGGCAGCTGTTTGCCTTCTCCTTGGAATCTAAACATTTCATAAGCAGATAATTTTACCGCAAGTACTCTGGGCCCGTCAGTTTGAATCGATACAAGTCTAAATTCATTCCAGAGATGAAAGGTTCAGTGGTTCTAGGGCTTGCTGATGAAGATTAAATTGCAACTAATATGTTGCACAGTGGATGATGTACAGCCTAAGCATGGATCTGAAAGAGTCAAGAGAGCAGTCTGACGTCGAGGGGCTTTCTTGTTTTCGGCTGCAGGAATAAGGTGGAATGGAATCAGTAGCTTGCATGGAAGCCAGACTTCACAAATATTTATTCTAGGTCTGAACTTTATATCAAATCTCGGTTAGCATGGGAAGACAAGAAGCCATTAGCAGATATTGAAGTTGAAGAGGCTGAAGAGGCTGAACTTCTGTGTAATGTCCGCTGCTGCCGCTAGAAGACCAGCCTCCAGTTAAGGTACCTAAGAAAGGTTGCTGTTCGCAATGAGGCGTTATAGTAGCGGGGGCTTCGCTGATAAAAACTGACGTATGTAATGTTCCTGGCTAAGGGAGACGGTTCTGGATCAGGCCTGGTGACTTGGGGTATCGAAGTGAGGGACCGAATCGATCACGTCGTTGAAATGTAGACTGTATAAAATTAAATAATCTAAAATAGGGACGATAGCAATGCAGCAGTGAATCGACGAAAGGAGATGTAATGAAAGCAGAACAGAACAGAACGTAAAAGAGCACCGCAAAAGAGAACGTCCACGAATCATCCTATTACACGTCCCCTTGACCGTGCTGGCTTCCGGGGCCTGCATGGCTTCCATGCGTCAGCTCGCTGACGTTGGTCAGATAAGTTCCCCACTCATCTAGCCTGAAAACGAAAGTTCAGCAACCATTCATCTTATACACAGTGTAAACTCACTCAAACCCAGTGGGCGCATTGGACCACATGGCTATGGTATCGTTGTCCATATACCCTTGCTGGTGCTGCGGCATGCCGAACCTTACGTTTGAATGTTGCTGATGATGCGCTATCGGTTCAGCCATGCCACTGGAGGTTGCTCCGCCACGAAAAGATCCAACAGACCCTAGTCCATCCATCGAACCACCATACGAGCCTGCTGGATAACCCACCGCCATCGAAGGATCATACATCATATGAGATTCGTCCATAGCAAATCCTGACCCCACAGCCGACATTATATTGCTCGAAAATCCACTATGCGAATGGTTATGAGGAGCATGGCCGTGGCTTGACGATGCACTATTTGAACCATGAGTGTCACTGCCGCCTTCACTGGGGGGATACCAGTATCCATGCGTATCCAATGGAGAAGGACCCGGCCCCAGGAATTTGTGTCCGTGCGAAGGCAATCGGCCAAGCTCATCACTGTACACGGGCAAGGCAAAGAGCTCTGGCGGCGGCGCCTCCGAAGGGTGCGCACGCTGAGAAGACAGGTTCTGCTGCTGGTGCGGCAGCGGCGGCTGTTGTGGCTGGCGATTAGATGGCGCCGATGTTCGGGATTGAGAGTTGTTGAAAGTTGCTGATGCGGCTGTTGCATCCTTTTGAACGCGCCGCGAACCAGCTATGTTCCGGGGACCATCGAAGCTACTAGGGGATTCACTACTGGTCGTCGGCGTCGATGTAGGGCTCTCAGCGTCTCGCTCACGCTTATTCGTTACCGGAGGACTCGGTTGGGGTAGAGGTAAGTCTCCCACGGAAGCTAGCTCGTAGAGAATATCCCTGTAGACTCAAAAGGTTATCAGCGATTGTATCAACAGACGCCAGCTTAATTCCATACCATAATCGTCCAGCGGAGTTCCACCTACCACGAAGGGCTCAGATCAATCCGAGAAGGTATAGAGAGAAGTTTCACTTACCGCTTCTCTAAAGAACGCAGTACTTGCATACACTTATAAACGTCGGCCATCTCCTTCTTAGGATCAGTCGATAAACCAGATCGCTTGCCGCCCCATATGTTAAGCAGAAGCACGATTCCCGATGTGAAGACGGCCATCTAAAAGGTATCGGTTATCAAGGATGTCCCAAAGCAGTTGACGTTGATATCGGTGACTCACCTGGATATGCGGCGTGGTAATAACCTCTCTTTTTCTCTGGATGTCCACAACATGGCTGCATGACCGTGCAGCGTTGGTACATATCGCGAGAGATGGGAAGGAGAGTGGCGATGGTTTGTTCGGAGAAGGGATGAACGGGCGGTGGATAATGATCTGGATATGGTAGTACGAGCAGTAGAGCATAGCAGACTGGTGGAAGAAATCCGCATTCTCCCGATTGGGATCCCATCGAACTACAAAGCTAAAGCATTGAGCACAAGATGAATAGGGTACATGACAAGAAAACGCACGATGATCTGGTACTGAGTCGACCCACTTGTTCAGTGCCGAGTCGAGCTCTGCGACGATATGCTGCTCCCATTGTGGTCCAACGAAACCAAGGAGGATCTTTGATTTATTAATCGAGTACTGCGTAGTGGCATGTCAATCAGCTCGCCATATGGGGCTGGTCATAGGCAAGGAGGTACCCACAATGGTCCGTAGCGAGAAGGCCAGCACCTGGTTGAGTTTGATGAAGAGGTTGAATGAAGTGATGAGCGAGGGCTTGTCAGGAGGCTGCTTGAACCTCTGCTCCGGGTCGGGATGCTCCCAGTATTCGTCATCGCACTCAATGGGCATCTCAAGATCGAAGCTATGTAGGTTCTCGTCAGCAGAGTAATTGTGACGCAAAAAATATGTCCACATACTCCTCGTCTTGGATACAGCACGGTCGTCCAAGTGCGGAGCTTATCATTCGGTCCATGCAGACAAGAATCCTGCATGGATGCAACGATATTAGGAATATGTATCTTCAGGGTGGCAGTAGCACTTACCAGAAAACCCTTTTCCAAAGCTCGTCTTCGGCGTTGGGAACACCGTTACTCGCTTTTCGTCGATGGGCACCGACATCTTGCGCAAGACGGATACCAAAACCGACCATCGTCCAACAAGACTGGGGTGCTGAAGACCCTTGCAAGAACTGTACGGAGAGCTGAAGATGAATAATCACCGTAAGCACCTCCCCAGTAGTATATAGGAGGCGACTCACGCAATAGAACTGCAAGTCATGCAAGGTCGGAGGAGCCAGCAGCGACTTTTTCACCATCTGCACCTGCTCGAACCATTTCCAGCCGCTGGAATGGGCAGTTTCATCCTCTTCTAGGAGTACGCGTGGATCGTCGGAATACCGAGCACCAACAGCACACACCAGGAGAACGTTTGCGCCAAAACTGTTACTCTTGAGGTGAAGGCCTTCTTCGATAGATCTCTCGAAAGACGGGCGGTGAAGGAGTGGAAGAAAGAGGTTGGAGTTGATGAAGTACAGGTTGGTCAGGTCGCGGATGAGATCCATTGGCGGGAATTTGTACTCGGGGGGCGGAGGTTCGTGGTATGCAAGCTCCCACTATCGTTCATCGGGCATCAGCGCTGTCACAGGAAGGATAAGCAGTATCTTACGGGTCTTATATCCCAGAACTCTGACCGTTTGCTTCCTAGTACCGCCGGAGGGCCCTTATTCTTCCCTGCGTACTCTTGTTTCAACTCGATAGCTGTTTGGATGAGGATCGCACCGCTTGATTTCCCAAAGAACCGTTGATCATAGCGCTCAAGCGACATTTGCTCCATGTGGTCGGCGAGTAAGTTGGGCATGTAATCCGGGAGCATGGTAGCTGTGTTGTCTTCCTCGTGATCGTGGTCTCCACTAAGCACACTGCCGACCTTTCGGATGGCAGAGGTGGCGATTTGAGTCGGACGCTTGGGAGTGGTATATCCAGAGTCGAGAAGATAGGACATCTCTGTTGATGGTTGTGCTGGAGATGTGAGTGCGCTTGGATCTCTCGGTGGACCACTATCCAAGGCACTGTCGAGATTTCCATCGAGCTCTTTCAGCAAGTTGCCATCGGGCGATAGCTATGTGGCAATTCAACATTGAGAACAAGTCAAGACAACAATAACATGATTGCACCTTCTGCAGCAACCTCTCCAACTTCTCCAACCGAGTTTCAAGGCTTTCGACATACCTACAAAATATTCTCAGTGCAATCCTTCCAAGCCCAACTAGATTATGTACCCTTTCGGCGGACCTCGCTTCTGATGCAGATAGCTAAGGTCAGAAACAGCAGATGATATTCAAAAATAACTGACTTCACCTTCGCCGCCTCGACATAGGTGCACGAAAAGCTATAGGTTATGCAGTTCGAACATCGGTTTCCTGGCATTTGCACGCCATCGCCTATTAGAATAGGTCCGCATGAAGCTCGTCCCCCTGCTCGAGATAAAATATTGCAGCTTACACCGAACTATATAACGTAAAATTAGTACTGACGTAGTCCGCGAATAGTGAGAATACGCACTTTTCTTTCTCCTGCAGATATCGCACGCCCTCTGAATCCTCCTCTTCTTCGTTCCATGCGACATACCCAACCCACTCTCGCCATCGTAGTCCTCCTCGTTGGATGACATCCCGGAATCCCAGCTCTAAGAGCACGAGAATAACGAAAAGAAAGGAGAATAGGACACGCGCTCGTATTAGGATTCCCTGTCTTTTAATAATAAATGATTCGATGACACCAGATCCTCGGATTTATACTCCGCTTCGGCAAGCTTACGAAGGCACACTCCACGGCATGGCAAGCCCAGGAACTGATGATTACTGCTAAATTGCCGCGCAGCACCGCCACTCCCCCGCAGCCACCCAAGGCAATAACACACTAGCCGGGATTCGATATTTCTTTTTTCTTCACATTCTCTTTGTTCCTATGGGCTGCGGTGACAACATATCTTCTCATCAGACTTTCCGTCTAGCATAATAGAAGCTTAAATCGGTGGATCACTGTGTATACATCGAGGCGCAGCAGTTTTGCAGTGAAGTTGAAAATCATCTAGGCAGGCACATCCTGCTTCTTGTTCGCAAGGGCGCTGATCTAGCGCTGATTATTGTACACATCTTTCAACTAAAATCGCCGTGTTAGGTGCACAAGATGCTTTAGAACTGCGCAGTCGAGACGGCTGTCAAATCCATTCCGTTAATACTAAGAAATTCTTACTTTCTTTCACGCTGAAAACGTCGCTGAGTGGCCTGAAATAATCAGTCTAGGTAGGCTCACACAATGCAAATTGAAGCAATCCTGGTTGGTTACAACTTCGTGAATTTTTTCCTAGGGTTCCAAATACTAACAGATTATTATCGATATCCTTCCTCCGACGTGACGGACATAAATCTCCAGTTTGCTTCTTTCACTACAGTCTTCAGGAACCGCAGTAGCGAATCACTGCACAGCAATGCGTTCTTTGTAAATCTATTAGTGGTACGTGCCACTAGATGCGTTGAATTTTCTGTTTTAACCATAACATATCGCCGTGTATGAACTCTCTTGATCTTATTCTTGATACTTGAAACGGTAACACAACTGCACGTCCAAGAATGACGCTTTCAAGTACTATCGGAATATATTTAATCTTTGATCAATTTGTAACGACTCAAGCACATTTTCTAACACACAGTGAGTCTTTGTTCCCGACTCATGCACCAAGCAGTATAGAATAATCTTCTATTATGATCAAGACCTTGGTAAGCACTTCTTCATATCTCCGCAGTCAGAGGAACTGCCACACGCTATCCAACTGATTGTCTTTAGAAGCTTTCGTACCTTTTCAGGTCCAATTAGTATTTGCTTGCGGGGGAGCTGCAGGATGTACATCGAAATCGCTGTCGTAGCTTTCAAATGTGTTCAAGGTTTCTGCGAGGAAATCACTGCGTATATAAAGGTGCGCAGCATTTCAGTTCAAACGATGGGCAGGCACGTCTCCTTCTCTGTCTGCCTCGTAAGACCGGCGAACACCGCTTATCTGGAAGACCACCAACATATGCAAGTTATGTAACTCGTTATTTTTGTTTTGGGGCACTGACACTGCGGGGAAGAAACTACCCTGGGATCGGGTTTCACAAAGATTTTGTTTCCACGGGATGGGCGTTGAACTCAAATTCTCTAACAGCATTACTGTGCACAGAACGACGCCCAGCAGCTACGAAGCTGACGTTTCAAAGCTGGGCAATTTGAAGTATGGCGCGCTTCTATGCTATATGTTGGCCGTACGGGCATTTATTTCATGGACTACTGTGGTTATAGCTGCAATACGTAAGCTCCATCTGCGCAGTCGCCATGCTCGCTGTTACCTTGTGATGCGACGGTCATTGGTGGAAGTAACCTGAGGTAGTCGCTTTAGATGAGTCTTGTCTTACCAACTGTCTTGCCTCACGGTCTCAATTATTTGCCCGAAAGGATTTCTTTAATCCTTAAAGTTGAGAACCATACAACTACGAGGCTAAATGTAGTTTTAGCTTGCTACTAACCAAATGCGTACAATTAGAGTCGATAAGTTTTTCAACAGGTCTTGTCTACACAAATGCTTCCTAAATAGTTTACCTGTTGTTCAGGCGGAAAGTTTAATACTATGGTCAGCATGTACACTTATTTCATACGCAAGCGTGATCTCCACCTACTGATGAGTTCGGGGTAGGCTCTTGATCGGCGCCCAGCTAAAGCAGCATCCTTCCCAGAGCTTGTCTGTGATCTTCCTGCCGATTGGATACTTGGAGAACCGCTACTATCCTGATCCTCAATGCTGTGGCCTCGCCAATCGGGATAATAATTATAGACATGTGCGAGAGGACGGTTAAATTCATCATACAAAGGATTTCCGTTGATGTCCGTTCTACTTCATCTATTTTATAAACCTTCCTTCAGCCAGCTCTAACATCGGCGTGTCGAATAATGCGAGGGACTCTCAAAGAGCGGCGATGGGTTTACTGCGGCAATTAGTATGTTCGCGCTTCCAGTTTTGTGCTCCTGGTATCGCGCCCATGGTTTTGGATGATGCGTGAATGCCCCACGACAAAGAACAAAGGAATCCAGAACATCCTCGGTTCAATTTACTATCATTGGCATACCTCAACGGATCAATGGCTCAACGTCAATTTCAAGTGATGGATTTTTCTACAAACTTGCAACATGAGCGTTTGAACCCTGGTTCTTCAAAAATGTACAGAGATGAGTGTTCTGTGAGCGCGTGAACTTCGATTCATATCGAGTTACCCAAGAATTGAACTGGATTTAACCATTTGTAACTTAGATTTTCATGTTCCCACTGTCTCGTTTCGAGCTGTTGACCTTTTACAACGGAGCTTCCACCGTGTATTCCGAGTTGGAAATGCTGCGAAATCTCCATTCCCAACGTTACATTAAATCTTCTTCCACGGAATTTACATGAACTAGCACTAGTAAGTTCAAATCGTCTTCACCCCATAACCGTAGATACGGTCATTCTAAAGTTTTCTATCTGAGAAGATTCGGGATAGGAGAAAGCATTGCCTTGTGCATACGAAGGTAAATATGATGCGGAATCAGAGTTATCGGGTTTCTAGGAGTCGCCTTTAGATGACCGACTCGGAATACTCACCCGTAAGAACAGCTTAGATAAATCCGGGGTGGTTCGGAGTGTTCTTTGGTTCAAATTTTTGTTGTAGCTTGTGGTTCATATCATAACTGAAGGCCGTCGCATGTGGTTCTGAATGGTAATAATCATTACCCTTGCGCGGGGCTCTTGGTACGAAACAAGTTCAAGCAGAGTAAAGGGAGCAAATGCTAATCCTTCTTTATTTCAACAGGATTTCGTGGAACAAAGGTTCAAATCAGATAGCAGATTTTATGGATCTATTGGTTTCTTTGTTGCATGTGTTTTCGTCCCGTTGGATCTCCATAATTTTGGATCTGAATAGAAACAGTGGTAGGTATCCTGAAAGAGGTGGGAAAGATGCGTAAATATAAGATGTGTGCATGGGAAGACTGATGGACTGAAATATGGGTTTAATGGAACACTGGAAGGGTGTAATTAAGGCAAACCGTTAAATGATCCAGCTTTGATTGCTACTCACTGGCAGCCCAATGAACTAGTTCGTGTTGGAATTACATCTGGCACATCCTCAAAGAAGTTATCTCGGGCTTAGTAATATTGTTAGTAATTATCTTAGCAAGCATTGACTCATTAGTTATATTCTGTGGCTATCTAGAATACTGTAGAATAATTGTATAGTAGTATATAAGGACCTCTGTAGGAGGCCTCACCTACAATCAAGTTCAGCTATCTTGCCACTGCGCGACCTTGATTCACAATAGTTCGCTATATAAATTTTTGATGATATAGTTGGAACGCTCATCTAAATAAAGGAGCAAATTGTAATTCGTCCGAATGGTTCCTAAGTACTGGATCCATCAAAAGTGACGAGTCATGGATTTCTACGAAAAAGAACGAGTCGCACGAATTAGCAAGGCAAATTTCTAAATTTTTGATAAGTGATACTACATACGTGTATATTGTGATAGAATAAATAGAACTCCAAAATTTATTCAGATTGTAGGAGCTGGGAGTACCTGTGTAGCAACGACTTGAAATTAGCAGCAAAGTTTGAACCTAAAGATCAATAAATTATTTGCTTTCCAGGTCGTAGCCAAATAAATCAACCCAAAATGGCAATAGCGCCTCTGTTTTTGTCCCACTTCACCCAGAATTCCCTGGCATACCACAATCTTGCCTCAGCCTGCCTCATGGAAAGTTAGAATTGCACTAAATAATAGAAGAATTATGATTCAATTATATTTCATAAATCAGAACTTAGACTCGCTACCATCTTTTTGTGAGAAGGTTTGCAAGCCTTTTCTGATAGAGGGAAAGCTCCGGTACTGTAAAACTAGACAAGATACACCTGGATCATAATGCCATGATTCGAGACATATATAATTCAAAATAAAACTGAAGCTACAGCACTAGATTGGCGGTTCTCACTTCGACAGCACTTATCCCCGCAATCATAACATTAGGCTATAATCTAGAGACTAAATATAGCAACGATTACAGTGTGGATCTCAATGAGCGTGATGACGACTGTATCAGTCTCCGCAAACAAATAAACGAATGTAAGATTAGAAGTGGTAAATAATGTTAGGAGAAACGTCTTCCCATTCCGACATAATCCGTCTTTGGGTGGCTCCGCATTAAGTCAATATCGAGCTCATCGAGCAATTAAAATCGTGACCGAATGGAGTGGTTGCAAATAGATTATTTGCCAGCGCACGTCCAACTCGACTAAAGATGAAGTATCAATAAGCAGAACAAACGATTATGAAATATAGGGACTCACATCACGCGTGTGTGAAGATCCTACCCATTGATAACGAGCCATGCCGAGGCACTCGGCGAGGCTGACCAATTTGTACCCTTTGCTCTAGAGGACCGAGATCGCATGGGAAATAATGACATGGCTGTTGAGTATGGGCCATGAATACTTGAATGCAACATAATACATCTACGACTCACGAAGGTAAGAGCGGCCGTGTTAGGAACTGTACATTTCGTGAGACCTGGGCTGGAGAGCGCTTTCCAAACGGTGATGGGGATTCGTCGTAAGGGGACAGGGTAGCAGAGATAAAACCTACGGCGGCAGCCAATATAAGAAGGGCAGTGGGGAGCACGGCCTGGAATTAGACAGTGGAATCCAGCAATGGAAAAGGAAAGACGGGACTGAAAGGAAGGGAAAGGACAACAAGGATCCAAGCAGACGAAAGATAAAGTGGTCTTATGAGGTGCAGTAGGGGCAAGAAAAATATTCGATCGTTGCGGGGTACCAGCACATAATGAACACCGCCTCCGCCAAGGGATATTTATCACCCAGGGGTGCCGTACATTGCCATCGATCTTGACACAGGCAGCATGGGCAACTAGTTCTTCATATTGCAAATGCCGCAGCAGTGGTGGCTGTGGCAGGATTAGAGGGATGCTGAGAAGAGCTAGTAATAATTCTTGAACTTCGAAGCCTCATATAATTAGCATCGTTCAACTAAATCAACGTCCTTCGGAGTCCAGACGTACTTTAAATCTTTCTTTTCGTGCCCTAAGTATGTCCAAGCCGTTTGAATTCACCAGGGCTGAATGTCTAAAGAGACCCAGACTCAGATTATTCACAAAGTTCGACTGCAAGGGACTCGGGGACTCTTGACAGTGCTACATACTATAGAAGACGGACTGAACCTGGCACGTGGAGCGTCAATGGCACCACCATGAGGGCCCATAAGCCGACTGTGAATGCCTCGGATCGAAGTGATTCATTTAAACAATTTGCTAGGCGAAGAGAAGAAGTAAGTTCAGTGATACAATTTGACATAGTTATGTGCTTCGGCTCAACTTACATACATCCTGCCGGTCGTGGTTCTGCCGTACATATGACGCTTTCTCTCGTGAGTCGCTGTCTGTCGGATAGAATATAGCACCTCTAGGCTATGGTTCAAGTCCATATATACTAGATGCTCATATGCATACAGTTTGGTGAGCCGGTTTAGCGAACAAGGAGCAGCGCGGACTCGATTTGAGATATGAAGGTTGATGTTCAGGAGCTGGGGCCTGCAAGACCGGAGGAGCACTACCACATGAAGTTCGAAAGCTGACATAATCGATTCGTTCCTGTCAGAAGTGAGTAACAACGCAAGCTAATCTGTGCATTATGGTAATTGACAAAAGATGGTAGTTATTATGCAGTAATGTGTTTGTGAAACAGGTCATAAATGGTGTTGAGATAGTATGGCGATGTGCAGATGATGGTACAGCGATAATAGTAGGTAAAGAGAAGTAGAGGTAACAATGAGAGCGATTCGACAATGTGGTGTGTGAGGGTGGACGAGAAGAAGTAATATATGACAGCCCAGAGGAAAAAGTAACTAATAACCAAAAGGAAACAGAGGAAGAATGTGGAGGATGAATATCGAGTATGACGATGCGATGAATAGATAGTTGTGTCATGAGCATGGCGACGTATCCTAATGCGGAGAGCCATATGCAAATGATGCTGATAACTAGGATGGCGATTAAGGATGGGTGGATTATGTTTGCGAAACCGAGGGAAGATGATACTACAGCTAGATTGACCGAGAAAGAAAAACCAGACAAGCACGAGAGACCCGATACGCAGGGGTGACCAAAGCCCATGAAAAAGCCACGGTTATTGTGATGGTAGGTGCCGATGAGACGACGCCTAGCATCGACAGTGCCAGAGACGCTGCAAGATTGCGGTAGGAGGGCTGTTTACCAACCCCGCAGATGATAGTCGTCCGCCCAACTGCGATTCCTCGCCATGGCGGCCTTCTTCTGCTTCTCCCTATCCTCTTGAGCCTCCGCACCTCCACTCCTCCTCCTCTCTCTTTCTGCCACACCTCCGCCTCCATTGACATTCGCGTTCGCGTTCGCATTCACATTTCCACTTCTCTTCGCATTCGCCACAGCCCCGACAGCTGCCGCCACATTCTCCCCGACTCCCTTGGCCGTTAACTGCACCATGCTCGGAGTCGTCGTCAATGGCCGTAGTCCGCCCAGGACATTATTCCTGCTCCCGCCGCTGCTCGCTGTGCGACGGAACCCAACAAGGTCTGCACGGCTGACCTGTCGCTCCCAAAGTAGGTTCCGCCTTAAGCTCTCAGACAACTCCGTCTGGAGCATCTGGCGACGCGTGGTACGCGGGGTGGACGGCGGCGCAGGGGGCGGGAGGTTGTATGGGTGCCCAACGGGTATCGGAGAGGGATGAGGGTTGTGTGACGACTCAGAAGTTGTTATCAGCTGGGAGACACGGCTTCCTCCCGTAGCTGCAGGCGCTGAGCGAAGGCCCTGCCCTCCTCTCGATTGCATCCGTTGTTGTGGCTGCGACTGTTGTGGCTCCCTAGCCCACACAGGGACCTCGTCTTCATCCCCAGGTGACTGGACAATACTTGCAGACGCCACGCTTGTCCGCCTGCTGGCGGTCCGTCTCTCCGCCAGTGCCTTTAGTTTTTCCTCCGCTGCGCTTTTTGAGACCTGAATGCCCCTAGCCGCCGCATCTTCACCCTCGCTTTCGCTCTCATCTTCCAACTCCAGCCCTTGCGGGCGACCCTTCGGGCGATACCCGCCTCCGCTGCCTCCGCTCCCGATGCCGTTCATTCTCCCCAGAGCAGGCCCCGAGTCAACACCACCCCGGCTGGCTGCGACGCTACCGACTTGCAGGGATGACATCACGGGGAGAGCGGTCGCGCTCTTACTCGGTTTGAGCTTGGGAGCCATTGTAAACGGAGAAGGAGGTATCGCGTGCCCGTTCTGCCGTTGGCCATGATACTGCTGCTGTTGTAACCTCTCTCTCTCCCTCTCCCTCTCCTGCTCATTCTGCTTCCGCCTCTCCCGCTCCTGCTCTTGTTCCCGTTCCCGCTCCCGCTTACGCTCCCGTTCTTGCTCTTGCTCTCGTTCCCGCTCTCGCTCCTGCTCTCGTTCCCACTCTCGCTCCCTCTCCACTTCAACTATCTGTCGCTCCCGTTCCCGTTCCCGCTCCTTCTCCTGCCTCTCTCTTTCCCCTGACCCGCTCCCGCTACGAATCTCCCCTGAACTGAATCCCCTCCTATACGGATGGCCCACCGGGAAAATATCAGGATTCGGGTTCATCAGCTGGCTCAACAGGCCCACGCTGCGCGTTCTGCTTGCGCCATTCCGCAGATTCTGAAACGAAGATGTCGGGAGCTTGGCAAACATATCCCGCTGGCGCTGCAGCTCCATGGCCGCCTGCTCAACCAGAGCCTGGGCGTTCATGTGCGCCTGATGCCGCTGCTGTTGAGCGCGCGTGAACTGGCGTGCGCGTGCATTGGCGGCGTTATTGCTCGACATTGTCCGCTGGAGGGCGACTGGCCTTTGTGGCGCAGCAGGAGCAGCAGGGCGTGAGGGGACCTCAACATCCTCTCCGCTCATCTCTTCGCTCGACCATGATCCTGATCCGTCCTCATCCTCGTCGGAATCAGTCTCATAGTCGCTCTCGCTCGTCGCGACAACGATCTTCCGCCGCGACTGCTGGGGAAGAAGGGGCTGCGCGAGGGCGTCCTTGAGTCTTGCGGCTGCCGGATCCTTGGCTTTTGTAGTAAGCTTTGCGGCAGCACTCGCGGCGGAATCCTTTAGTCGTACAGCAGCACCAGGCGAAGGCTCCTTGACTTTCGACCCGCCAGCGCGCGCAGTGGCGACAGCTAAGAGAGCAGCGGCCTGCTTCTCCAGCTCCTTGTCCTTGTCTTTCATCTGCTGTTTCTGCATCTGCATCCACTCTCTCTCCTTTTGCACTCTCTCCCGCTCCTTCTGCGTCCTGTCCTGCTCCATCGCTCTCTCAATCTGCATCCTCTCCCGCTCTCTCTCCATCTGCATCTGCTGCCTCTCTCCCTCTGTCACCACATCATCTCTCTCGCGCTCCTTCCCCTTCCCCTTCCACACCTGTCCGCGTGCAAGTATCCCTGCGCCCGGAACAGATCCGCGTCCCATGCCCGACGCATCCGACCCACTGCCGGCGCTTTTGGACCCCATGCCGGATCCATCATCCGAGTTGGAGCCGATGTTGAACTTTGCAGAGCGTTTGGTAGGCTGTTGTGGCAGATGCGGAGGTGCAACTGCACCAGGGGGTTGGTGCCGTAGAGCGGATGTAACTGGTAGGAGATGCTGGGGAGCTGCTGGAGCTGAAACGAGTGCTGGCAGTGGGACCGGTGGCGGAAGATGCTTCAGCTGCTCCGGCAACCGTGTTACCTCTCCCTGCTCCTCTCTCTGCACGTCTTCCTCCTCCTCCCCATCCACATCGATCTCCTCCTCTTCCTCCTCCTCCTCCACCTGAATATTTCTCCCGGCGCCTTTCCCCGTTCCCCTCCTCTTCAAACCACCCAGCACTCGCCCCCTGCTCGCCCTCTTCCCTCTCCCACTACTCATCGTCATCACCAGCCCGCCACCGAGCCCGCTCTCCCGGCTCCGACTCCGGTTACGCCCCACAACTACCTTCCCACTCCCACTGCCCCCACTCGCTGCAGAGCCTGAACTCGTACGCCTCACCAGCCCAAGAGGGCGTGGTCGCGTAGTAGTTGTAACGGGAGGAGAAGTGGCGGAGGATGCAGAGGCCTTCGTCGAACTAGGGGAGGAGCCAGAAGCACCGCGTGTCGATGAGGGGGCTTTTGCAGATGATGCGGGGGACCCGACACCGACTCTGGTAGACGACACAGAGTCTGATTTACTCGATCTCGACCGTCCACTCGAGGTAGTGGTGATGGTGGTGGTATTAGTGGTGGTGGGTGAAAGTAGCTCCATCACTGGCACCTGCGTCTGCTCGGGGGAAGCGACGACCAACGGCGGCGGAGCCTTCGTAAGCGTCGCCCTGGAGGAAGCAGACCCCGACCCGGGCGGTGACACAGTCAACTGCTGCAGCTGCAGCTCACGATGAAGCTGCCCAATCCCCGGGGCAAGCTCGAGGCTTTTCAGCTCCGCCTCCTCCTCAGTGGTGGAAGTAGCGGTGCTCGTTGCGCCAGTACTCGTCCCCGAATCTCTCGAATCGCGAGACGAGCTGCTCGTCGAGCTCATGGAGTGTCTCTTTTCCTCCCTGTCATGCTCCATCTCAGGCTCTGTCTCGGCCCCAGCATCCCCCAGGCTTTCCTCCGCCGGCCCGGTGCGCATAGCGACGACCCTCCGTCCTTCAGGACCAGGGACCCGCAGCAGCGGAGAGGGCAGAATGCTCTCGGTCCCGCTCTCCCTCTCGTGCTCTGCCACGTCTGACTGGGCGACGTACCCAGGAATGGCGAGGTACTGGTACCGTCCCGCTTTACCCTGATGTACCGCAACACCAGTCGTGGACGAAGACGCAGGATGCAAAACGGGCGTCGCAGGCGGCGTGGGGTGGGGCGTAGGGTTCGGGGTCGGATTGACGACGATGAGTTTCGGTGGTGGCGGGGGCGGTGCCGAAGGAATTGAGGAAATCTCAGAATCCGCATTATTTTCGGCGTCGGCATCGAGCTCCGGGACGCTTGCTAGCACATGCGGATGGGTTTCCAAATGTGCACGGGGAACACTAGAAAACCGAAGTAAAGAAGAGAGGGGTCAGTGACGTGTCCAGGCGGTCCGAAGCAGAAGAAAGAATGGGGAAGCGGAGCAGGGAAAGGTAAATTGACAGGTCGCAAGAGCGGGAGCGAGAAAATAAGTATGGAAATGGAAATAGTGCGGGAACGGGGAAATGGATCGGAATAGGAGGTGGGAGCTGGAAAATGAACGAAAGAATGATAGGAATGGCGTATGAAGCAAGCAGTATGGCAAGAAAACTCGTGAGGAGCGTGAATAAATGAACAAACCATAAAACAGGCAAGAAAAAGGCGGGTTATAGAATCACGTTCAAGCGACGAAGCAAGCATGTCAACAACGTAAGAATCACAAGCGAGCTGGGGAAATGCAAACAAGCAATGACGTAGAAGCCAGCCACTCGTCGTTAACGGGGCTAGAATGAAACCGAAAAATAACGATGAAGAAGTTGGAAGTAGAACGAATAGCACCGAGAACCCACAATGAAGAAGTAAAGAGAGCCAGAGACCGCAACGACACAGGAAGCAAGCCGTGGCACAAAGACGTTCGTCGTCAGTGAGGTGAGAATGAAATGGCCACCATATAGAAGCAAGAAGGATGAACGTACACCCCCGAGAACCAATAATGAAGAAAAAGCGAAAAGAGCCGACGACAGCAACGGTGCAGGAAGCAAAGGGGATGGAAGCACGCTCGTCGTCGTCAACGGGACGTGAATGAAAAAAAAAAAAAAAAGACCGTAAAGAAGCTAGAAGCAGTGGTCTTTACAAACGGCACCGAAAGCGAAGCCAGCAAATCCCGACCATGCAGGAAGCCGGGCGTAGAAAAAGCCGGTAGTAACCAGCGACACGAATATGAAGCAGAAAAAAACGGCCATAAAGAACACGAACGACAGAAGCAGTAGCGTGGCACACACGCACGAAAGGCGCCGAAAACCCACGATTAAGAAGCGAGCAAGAAAACGTAACGATCCCTGCTCGTTATGCAGACTCGGGGGAAGGGGGGATGGGTAAAGGCGCAGGTAAAGAAAGTTGAGACGGTGGGAGGAGAACGTACCGAGCAAATACGTCCGCATACGACGACGATGCTATTGCGGGTGGGGTGGATGTGAGTGTTGGATATGTGAGTTCGGGCGTAGTGAGTGCTGGGGCTGGGGCAGATGCGGGTGTGGTGTGTATTGTTGTTGAAGGTGCTAATGTTGGTGTGGGTGTTGCAGACGTCGATGTCGATGTGAGGTGCGATGTTGACGATACTGGCGATGCAGATGCTGGAGACGGCGATGAAACAGACGATGCTGGGGAGACAAGCAGAGATGCCGGTGAAACAGGCAAAAAAGATGGAGCAGGCGGTGATATCGAGGATTCTGATGGTAGCAAGGAGGCCACTGAGCGGGAGGGCGACGGTGCCGGGGGGGACACAATAGCCGTCACCAGCTCCCCCACCTCCGTCCCTGGTGTCGGGAGACACGATGGCGGGTCGATCCTGGTCTTCGGCTCGGCATCGGGAGCTGCGACTGGCGGCATATCGACGTGCATCGGCAGATGTTGAACACCATGCCTTGGACTCGCACCGAGCACCAAAGGCGCATTCCGTGGGCTCACGCTCATCCCCAACGCGCTCCCCGTGGCGCTCCCTCCCGGGAGCATCATATCGCAAATAATCCGCCCCACCTGGCTCTGCGGCTGGCTTGTCGAGCTGCGTCTGCGTATTGACGGGGGGCGGGGCGAGTGGGACGGTGCTGGGGATGGAGTGCGCGCGGGGGCGGGGGTCGGGTGTGGGCGGGGGAGGGCGTTTGCAG
>JASFDH010000394.1:0-25266 GCA_036937195.1 Nidularia pulvinata
ACCGACTCGTCCAGCTCGTCGAACCCCTCCGATGGCACCCGACCGACGATACGCACCAAGCGGGAGAGGGGAATACGAACACCCGCTCAAACTCCATCGGAGTCGTTTAGCTCGACCGCGACGTCTTCATCCAGGGAGAAGGAGGAAGTGTCTTCTGTAGCATGTGTGTCTCAATCTCCACCCAGGGCCAGCAAATCCGACGAAAATACGCCCCCCTCATCCCCGCCGCGCCCCTTAATATACTCCCCAGGCATGCTGCGCCTTAGCATCGACAGCATCAAAGCTCGGAATGCCTCCTCGAGCGTGCAGGTCTATGCAGAATCATCTGCTCAGGGAATGAAGTCGGCGCCTTTACCTTCGGAGGATAATCGCCCGCCTGTTATCCGCAAGAAATCCGGACAACTTGTCAAGCCCTCGTTGAAGATGTCCAATTCTACCCGGGGTGGATTAACTGTCGTCACCTTTGGCCCTGCGAGCAAGAGCGAGCCTGCGACCCCAACTGCTAGCAAGGCCGTGCACTTCGACTCGAAGCTGGAACACGTCAAACTCTTTCTGGCGGAGCAGAAGCCAACTGCTGTGTCGCGCGATGGCAGCCCAACGGACGATACAAGTGGTACGGAGAGCGATTTCCCTTCGTTTATCTACGGTGATAAGAACGATAAGCGATCGAAGATGAAACTGGTCATGCGGATAAACAACATGCCACCAATAGCGAATCCTGACGCGGACGTTGCACTGGAGGACATTACCCTGTCCGCAGACGGGCTGAATATCCAGGGGCGCGTACGGGTGCGGAACCTGGCCTACGCCAAGTGGGTCACCGTGCGCTTCACATTTGATTCCTGGCACACCACCAGCGACGTCACGGGGAAGTACCTCGATTCTCTAGGGTCCAATTTCGACCGCTTCACGTTCACGATAAAGCTCAACGACCTCCTTGCCCGGATCGAGGAGAAGACGCTGTTCCTGGCCGTGCGGTACTCCATCGAGGGAAAGGAGATGTGGGACAGCAACAACGGAGCCAATTACCATGCCAGCTTCTCATGGGTGAAGCCCGCGGAGAAAGCGCGCCCGCATTCGGAGGATGAGGGGTCAGATGCAAGTGATGCTGCGGACTTGCGGAACAAGTTGGAGAAGGTCGTGCAGGGCGAGCAGCGAACTGGCCCTGCGTTTCTCGCACAGAACACCCGTCGGAACGCCGGCCTCGCTGACCGGGAACCGCCTGCCTTCAGGACGAACACGTCCTTTGCGTCGCGATACGATTTCAGCGCGTCACTGAAGAGCCCGTGGAAGCCTGTGGAAGTGTCGCCCCGGCATGCTAGGGCAGTATCCTACCCGGCCCTGATCCAGTCTTCGGTGCCCCAGTCCCATGTTCCATGGCCCCCGCAGAAGAACGTCAAGGTCCTTCCGGTTGCAAACCTGAAGACGCTCCCTATTCTCGGATCCCCGCGCGACATCGATGCCGAGCACTATTTCGCCAGCCCCCGTGTCGCCTCCGACCTTGACGACGCGCCGTTTCCCGTCCCCACGCGTAATCGCGTAGTGCGCAACCACCAGCGCGGGTACTTCGATCTCAACATCGTCAGCTCCCCCGCGACGATGCGGAGGACGCCGCCTGGATCTCCCGGGAAGAAGTTCGATGACTTCAGCCCGGCGAGGTGCTATTCATTCCCCCCGATAGAGCATGTGAGAGCTCCAGCTCCATCTTCCCCAGCTGCGAGGAATACTCCAGAAGTCGTGCCTTTGGAGGTGGACCTGAGCGAGGACAGTACGCTGTCGACGCCTTCGCTTGGGACGCCCAGCTCGTCGACTTCTGTCTCCCCTACCGATAACTTCATGGGTGATATGATAACTCATGCTGGTGCCGCCATGCCGCCCCTCAGTCCCAGCGCCGATTACCGCCATTTCTTGAATCGGCAAGTCGCTTTTTATCACTATTGTTGTGGATTTAAAACTCATTCTTTTTTCTTTCTTTCAGGTTCTGCTTCTTTACCGGTGCCGATACACCAGATTCACTACCCCGCACACAGTCTGCGTCAGACGTGGAGGAGTTCCTCTCTGGAATCACCCCCCGCGATCTGCTGGACATCCCCACGACCCCAACCCGTTCTCCAAGCTTTGACGAACTCCTCACGACAAACAGTGGCTCCTCGACACCGACCAACCACACCCCCAAAGCCATGCTCAGGGTCTTCTCCTCCCCTCCCCGAACTGCTTAACAAAATCGCGATGAGCTATCACCACTGCCTACCGCCCACCTTCAGAGCGCTACGTCAGGTAGCGCCCTGCTGTCTTTTTATCCACTCATCTTATGATTCATCACGCATTTCATGGTCTGTAATATATTCACTTTTTTTCTTTCTTTTCTGGTCCCGTTTTATCAGACGATCGCACGTAAGTACATACTATATATATCACTTGCCGTTATTTGCAGGCAAACTAGTGGTCCTCCACCTTGTAACATCATCAATATATCCGGCTTGTATGGCCGCTCACACGCCTTCTAGCATACGTACACGTAGAGCATTAAGTACATTTGCAAATATCATTATTTTGTTCTGGGATTATTATTGCCTATTGCAAATGTTCGTGTGCCAGTTAGTCAATCTTCAGCGTTTCGCCAATTTCAACGTTCGATGACGCGTTCTAGCGCGCATTCGTTATCATATCTCAATAACGTTCCTTGGCGTACATTCAGCCATTGACGTAGCACTATAGCTATTAGTATCACTTGACAGTGTATATGTTCAGCCAGCATACGTACGTACATAGGTGGGATGTAAGGCAAGTGTCCGTGTAAGATAGAGTGTCTACCTCTTGAATTCGCCAGCAAATGGACACCACAATCTAATGGATTGAATCAACTCAGCTTGATTCTATTCTGATATTTACTGAAGCTCCGGCGTACTTAGTCAGGGGCATTACCTTACGAAGGCCGATGATTTCGAAACCACGACACAAACCTTCTGGTTAGATACTAAAATGAAATATCTTAAATGTAACAGGAAGGAAACCAAAGTCATCCGGATAAGAGAATGGGCAACACATAGTTCAGTATCGACCGCCACCACCGCCACCTCTCCTAGGGCCCCATCGTCCTGAACGATTTCCGCCCCCGCGTCCTCCCCAATCTTCATTTCCGCCCCCACTAATTCCACCGCCACCACTACTACCAACACTGCCTCCCCCACTACGATTCCAATCTTCCCCTGTGCCGTACATATCCTGTTGTGATGGCAAGGGACCCGGTTGTCGCGGCGCAACAGAGCTGTCGGATGTTCCGAACCCAGGTATGAAGTCAGAGTCCCCAGCTCCATTTTCGTATGCGCCGCCAATACTCCGGCCGAACTCATCTATCCCGCCAGAAGGACCCGCGCCATTAGTGTTTCCAACACTGCCAGCGCCATCCTCTTCCTTGCCCCACCAGTTGGATCCGCCGCCGCCGCCGCCGCCGCCGCCTGCACCGCCGTAGCCGAAGCCAGGCACCATCGCGTCGTCCTCCTCGTCCTGGCCGCTCGTGTCGATGATATCGGGAGGCTTCTCGCCTCCACCAGAAAATACGGAAGTCGCGTCTCCAGGTCGCTCCCGCGACCAGAAGCGCGTTGTATGATCATTCGATGCAGAGACGAGAAGGTGGCCTAGGGGATGGAAGGCGAGGGACCAGACATTGGAATCGTGTGCTTGAGAGAGGGTCGCGCGTGGGGGAAGTATAGGCTGGCTGCCGAAAGGTGGATCGGGGGCAGAAAGATCCCAATGCAGAACTGCTCCTTCGGAGCCTCCGGAAACGAGAAGAGGGTGCACTGGATGCCAGGTTACGGCTATCCCAATACCGAATAAGCGAAAATGTCAGTTTATATCAGTAGATCTACGCACAGCAGACTTCTTTCTTGTGCCCTTTAAGAATGCGGAATTCTTTCATTGCCCGGATATCGAATACGCGTACGGTCTGATCTCGCGAGGCACTAGCTACAAGATTGCCGTTAGGTGACCAAGCCAACGCTTGGATGGTATTTTTGTGCTGATGTCTGGAGCAAACATCATTTAACCAAGTTGATGAAGGAGTAACAAGTGATGAAACCGTACAATGTTGACAGACAGGTTCCTGTCCTAGGATCCCAGAATTTCATTTGATTGTCTTTACTTCCAGACACTAGTAGCCCTTTTGTTGGATGCCATTGAACACATTTCACGTCCCATCCATGGCCTACATTGGAATATTAGAATAAATTTCACTGATATTCGCCTTGCACTCACCAGCTAATACACTCTCCACTCTACTTTCAGCAAATGACCATATCCGAATACTGGAATCATCGCTAGCGGTCGCAAATCGACGATCGTCAGGACTGAAACTAATTCCTCGAATGGCTTCGCGCGATGTTGACCCCTGCCATGCTGTGAGATTGTTCATGTTTGGCTCGAAGTATTTGATAATGCCAGTCTTGTCTGCGGAGGCCAAATATGCTCCCGAGTGAGTGAAGGCCATTGTGCAAATAGCCGTGTCATGTGCTTGCAGGATTGTCTCGAAGTTGAACGTAAGCCCGTTCCACAAAGTAAATTCTCCACTTGTTGACCCAGTTAAGACGCGACGACCTTCGGGTGTCCACTAAATATAGTTATGTTAATGGAGCTTCATAAATGAAGTTGAACTGCCACTCACAGTGACAACATTAACTGGACATCGAATCTTGTTCGTTGAGGTATGCACGAATTTGGTGCATAATGAGGTGGAAGCATTATCAGGATAGGCTTTTGTCGGCAGCAGCTAAACAAAATAGGTTGAACTCTGAAAACATTTATTTGCATAGACTATTCTCGTACGTCAATAATGTAAGGCGGGCTTGGGCGAATGTGCGGCACGTATGATGAATTAGGTCGTAGTTTTCTCAGCTAGTGCACATAGATGTTAGAATAAAACATAAACAGGAGTTGGTAAACACGCGCACCAATGCCCAACGACCCATACCCCCATTATAATCGACCGTCCGCCGTGGTCTTGTCTTCTTCAAGATCTTCCCGTCCAACATCTGTCGAGCATTCGCCAGTTCTTGTTCTTGCACTTTCCCATCAT
The DNA here is from genome assembly GCA_036937195.1 of Nidularia pulvinata. Lineage (NCBI taxonomy): Eukaryota > Fungi > Basidiomycota > Agaricomycetes > Agaricales > Nidulariaceae > Nidularia > Nidularia pulvinata. The sequence goes on from JASFDH010000394.1 coordinate 5,072, forward strand.
CCTGTGGTGGAGGTTGTGGTTCCGTTAGATATTTGCTTGGCTTCCATTCTAAATGCGAGGTAGCTAGGGAACTTGCGACAGCCCTCGAAGGAAGGAGAACAGGTAGGTCGGATGGCGCCGTTGTCATATTTTGATTTTGGACGACACGCGAAGGAGCTGCGCAAGTTTAGTGACTTACAAGTCCTGAATTTTGTTATTGACGCTTGCACTGCGATAGGCTATAGCGTTCACAGCTCTCGCTCGTAAGTAACGCGAGTTGGCAATGAGCTGGACTTGAATTTCACCGGACTATTCTGCGAGGGCATTGTTTGTTCTTGTCTGTAGTAACAAGCATTGCCGAATAATACCAACAAAGCTCAACAAGAACTATTGACCAACTTGAATTGAACCGCGAAATTTACGCGCCCCTTCTTTCCTCTTCTTTCTTGAATGAATTGGACTCAGCTTCAACCATTCCCTTCTAAAATTACGGAAGCTACTATAAATAGTACTTCTACTTTATTTCAACCCGGATCTCTTGCGTAGGACTTGATTTCTATTAAAGCTCTCCCAACAGTGCCCCTAGTCGAGTGGTGGTATTCACCGAGTATTGGAACAGGACACACGCTAGACTAGGCCTATATTGTTCGCATTTTCTTCGACAGGATGCAATTACATCTAGCCCTATATGTCGAACAGATATTAGCTATCGAATTCCCAGAGGCAAACGGCGCCTTCCAGAGGTACAGTCTAATTTGTGTACATAATGCAGCCTGTCTCTTGTCCTACTTTGTACTGAACACATATTCATTTTATTGATAAAACGCCTAATCCAGATACATATAACGAACCTCAAAAGAAATAATATTTCCCTTTGGCAATGTGCACGTCCTATTCCCCTCTTCCTTCAGTATGGGCCACATCTTTCGATTCTATTACGCCTTCAACCTGCTTACGATGGATATCTTCCAGGCCCATCGGCACCGAAACTTGATGGCCGTTCTAAGCAAGTTCTAACTGAATAAGTCCTCCCAGGCTGAGGCTGACCAGCTGGCCCTGATGGAAGGTTTGAGCATCAAGTCACAGTGAACGTTGTGGTCTCATTTTATATTTCCTAGATCTGTGGATTTTCTCTAGAACAATCAGTTGCTGTCTACGGAGGTCTACGATCTGGCTGAGTCAGATTCTAGCGCTCCCGAAATTTGAAGGCTGTGTTCTCGAGTCACATATCACGTGAATGCATTCAACGCGACTAGGATGATGATCGCACTAATTTTACCTTGATCGCATACCATCATCCCTTCGAGTCAGTGAGAATTTCTTTTCCCTCCACGGCAGGTCATTCCCCAGCATCTGTTTGTTCTTCCATATAGTTTGGCTGTGCATCCTTCGACTTTTGCGCTCCTTTGTCTCTCATGCTTCGCGACTCGACCTCTAATCATGCTGAATCTATTTGGACATGTCCGTCAGACATCTGGCCTCGGCATGGCGCGAACAGAAACTTTCGACCAGCATTGAATCTTGAGAAGCTGACCAGACTAGTACTTCTATCGACCGACCATGAGGTATCGGGACTCTCGAAGTCGACGAATGGTAAGAAGCGCAGCGCTACGCCTGCTCATCCGAGTCAGCACGCGCGCAAGCGCGCGAAGGCCGCCTCCAATCGCAGTAAACGTGGTCAAATGACTGAAGTTATAGATGTGGACGCGGAGGATGATGTAATGGATGGGCAGACACGGCAATACCCACTTCTTCAGGATGCATTCAACGACGATGCGGAGCTGGCGAAGAACGTCGAACATGTCTTAGTTCTACGGCACGTACTCGAAATTCAGTACACAGATGCAGCAACTGGAGATAAGCATTACGCCGAGATATCTTCGAGACTAGAAGCAGAGATAGAGAGTTTCAAGGAGGTGCTCGACATGCTGGGCAGATCTGACTCGCTATCCGCCCCCAAAACTGTTGATCTCGGTGATGTTCGATTTTCGTTGTACGAGGAACGTCTGGTCGTCATCTCGGATGTTCTCAGAGGCCATGCAGGGAAGTATGAATGGATATCACTCGTCCCCTCCCTTACAGAAGACATCGACCATGATGCGTTGGGCTTTTCGTCGTCGACCTCAAAGGACTGGCTAGTTGCATGTCATGTTCTCCAGTCAATGGGCAAGGCGAGCATTGATGCGAAACTTAAGCTGGTGATACTTCCCTCCCAATTATATGATCCAAGTGCCTCAGAACTTCCATTCCGTCTCCAATTAGAGCTTAACATCTCTCTCATAACTCCAACCATCTTTGAACCACTGCCGCTGAAAGAAACCAAAAAGAAGACGTTTGAGGCAGAGGATGTACAGAGACGTGCTCTCTACCGCATATATGGATATGATGCACTCTCCTCTGCTTCCTTCCATGGAGCTACGAATATTTCATTTTTCTATTCTGTGCTCTATCCGGCTCCTTCTCTTCCTTCACTCACAGCTCACGAGGCAATGCAGCCCGACGATCTTCTCCCTAATCTTCTCCCTTTCCAGCGCCGTAGCGTTGGCTGGCTACTCGAGAGAGAAGGTAAGACGGTAACATCTGAAGGTGAGATCGTTGCTACGTCCTCGTCAACTGAGTTCTCCTTCTGGGACAAGATCGAGGAAGGTAATTATACCTGGTACCTCAATCGTCTCAGCGGAACTCTCCTACCTCACGTGCCTCCTAGCCCAAACGCTCTTGGGGGCATTCTGGCGGAGGAGCCTGGTCTTGGGAAGACGTTGGAAACCATTGCATTGATTATGTTAAACCCTCCGCCTCCTGAAATGAATCCTGAATTAAAACGCTGGGATCCAGAGGCACGTTTGGATGTAAAAGCTATTAAGGTAAATTACCAAGAGAACCGTCATATAGTCAACAAGTGCTAAAATCTCATTTATAGACCAGTTTGATCGTAACTCCTCCCGCTCTGGCTTCTCAGTGGCGAGATGAATTAGCAGTGCATGCGCCGTCACTGAAAGTTCTAATCTATGATGGATGGTCCAAAGTCCGAGTTCCTATCAACCAAAGCCAGCTCGAGGAGGACCGAATAGCTGAATTGAAGATGGAGGTAGATAAACTTAAAGATAAAAAGAGCTCTCGCAAACAGAAAGGCAAGAAGGTGGAAGATGACCGTATGGATGTCGACGACGACCTTATGACGGGAGAAAATGGCGAGACCTTGGACTGGTGCTCTTACGTACACCAGTTCGATGTTGTGATCACCACATATCAAGTCCTTCGCTCTGATTTCAATGTTGCTCGGGCCGCTCCCATTCGTCCTCGTAGGGAAGATGTTGTCTATAGCAGTGTAGAGCGACCACGGAGTCCTCTTGTGATGGTCGAATGGAATAGAGTCATCATGGACGAGGTCCAGATGGTGGGTGGCGGGAAAATCGAGTTCGTTGCTTCGTTTTCTATTTTGTTTCTTCGCTGACTTGCCGATATCCAGGGATATGGTGTCGCTCATTCCGCGACGTTCGTCTCTGGCTGTTTCTGGGACGCCTGCCCGTGCACAGGTATCTGATCTGATGCATGTTCTGAGGTATGATATCTGCGGTAGCTGTAAATTCTCAATTCGTGTGCTCATCATCCCCATTCCAGATTCCTACGGGTTGACGGCATCATAGGCTCAGCACGCCTCTGGCAAAGACTTTTACTGCCTGGATTTGCGACCGAGTTCGCTGGATTCTTTCAGAAATATGCCATTAGGTATGCCACAAATTCAGTACTTCGAAGTATCACTAAAATTAACGCCCCATAGAACTATGAAAGAAACTGTGAAAAATGAGTTAACCATTCCCCCACAATCGCGCTTCTTGGTTCCCATCGAGCTTGGCAAGGTCGAGCGACATGTATGTCAAGTGTGCTATTGAGTAATTAATGATACTAGCTGAAAGAGCGTATAGGTTTATGATCGAACCCTGGAAGCTATACTTTTGGAGCTAGGTCTGGACGCTCGGGGTGTCGCAGCTTCTGAGGGCTGGGAAGTTGATGGTGCCCTTTTGAGATCTTCTCTTCGGCGACTTCGTGGAATATGTACCCACCCTCAAGTATGTGCTCATATAGTAATTGTCATATCGCCATTTCTTAGTACCTTTGTTTTCAGGTTGGGCAACTACAACGGAAAGGCGATAACTTGTACAAACCCGGAGCTTTGAAGACTATTGAGGCTGTTCTTCAGGTATGTGCATTGTAATGTCAATGAAGCTGGTCATGACGTGGCTTCAGTCGATAAGAGACCAAAACTGGCGAAATATAATGGAAGACTGGAAGTTGATGGTGTGTCTTCTCCTTGCAAACACCTATACTCTATGCTAACTCCAGACAAAGATCCAAAACCTTGTCCGCTATGCACAGCTTCAACAACACGAAACCGGAAATAAGCGATATCAGCAGGCTCTGGAAACGCTACTTCTGGCTGAAAAGGAAGCCATAGGCCACATTCAAGAGATTCATAGCTCTTTGGCCGCGCATGATGCTGAAGGTGAAATTATGAGAAAGGAAAGCGCTGTACTCAGAGAAGCACGTGCGTTCGACTCTAGTGATCCCGATGAGGATGAGACTTCTCGGGAGAAAGACAAAAGCAATAAAGGCAAAGCCCGCCAAATATCTGAAGAACTCGAAGATACCAAAGAGGATTCTGCAGAAAATGATCTGCCGCGTACTCCAGCTGGAGAGGAGCATAGAGTGAAACGACGGGCTTTGCAGCAGCGACTGCGAGAAGGGCGCCTTCTCCTTCATAGGGTGAAATTCTTGCAGGGTGACGTGTATCACGTTCTAGGTGGTTCCTCTTCTGCATCGGAAGACAGTGCATATGCAGCAGCTGAGACAATTAGGCGCGAGCTTCTTTCAGGCAAGCTAGGTTTTCAAGATATTATAATCTTTTCTGACTACTTTAATTAGTTGCCGAAGATGATGCAACTCGAGCTATGGGACATCTAGAGGATGACGCAACTAGCAAACGATTTATCAAGGACGACCTGCTCATCGATGTCCCGTTCCTTGGGCAGGGAGGTATACGATCAGCTGATCTCGTTTGTTTTTCCCTCGTTTGATGATCGCGTCAGTTGGACTAACTTATTTTCGTCTCAGATGCAAGAGGTCAATGAAGTCATTGAGAACGTTTTGAATGCTCAGACGGCTCTACTCTGGGAGTGGAGGACACGGATCACAGAACTGCTTACGCAGAAGCTGAATCCAGGCGAAGAAGAAGCAGATGGCCAAGAATATCAAAGGACATTGGATAATCAAGGAGAAGCTGAAACCCTTATGCAAGCCTATGCAGCACTATTGGCAGATCGTCGCGAAGCACTTGTGAATGAGAGGACTCTCCTTGCTGCGCACGATGTTAGAGAGAAGAAACTACGCCATACGAAGGCGGCTATCAGGGCAGCCAATGCTATAGGGGATAGTCAATTGGCAGTTCATCAGGATGTGGAACTTCAGCCGGAGCACGAGGTTATGCACCAGGAGCTCTCAACTCTGCGCAAAAGTATACTGAAACGGCTGGGGGCAAGAGCAATCAAAAGCGTAAGTCACTCGCAGGTTCTTTCATACTGCTTACTTGATCTGTACTGTTCCTTTTAGATACTTATTGACTTAAATACCGCGGGAGCGAAAATCATCAAGGACACGGATCCAGAGAAAGTGCTAATAGAAGATGCCGTTTCAGAAATTCGCAGACTTATTACCAAGCAAGGTGAGCTTCAAAGCAGCGCCCGGATTCTGGAAGCTTTTCTCTGTAACTTTTGGCGACAGGTGCAGTGCATGACAAATTGGACGCGGATATGGCACTCATCCGGAAAGCATTCAACGAAAGAATCCTCTATTTCCGTCAGTTGCAGGAAATATCCGACTCTGTTATGGAAGTTCAATACGAGGGCGACGTCGCCGATGCACTAACAGAATGTTTACAAGAGCGAAGTGGACTGGACACAAAAATCAAGACCAGCCGTGCACGGCTCCGTTACTTGGATCATCTTACGCAAGCGAGAGACGATGGTACTGTGGGCGAGGATGAAGAGTGTTGTATTCTTTGTCGTTGTGAATTTTCTCGGGGATTCATTACGCAATGGTAAGTATGTTATGAAGACCTTCGACAAGGAACTCACGTATCAACTTGTGTGCTAGTGCTCACGTCTTTTGTGAGGTAAGTAGTTCCCCCTTGACATGAAGATTATCCCGCTTATTAAATGCAAGCAGGGGTGCATGAAAGCTTGGCTACTACGCAGGGAAGGGAAAACTTGCCCAGTTTGCAGGTAGGCATTTTCTTATGTTCCGCCCATGGAACTCTTGTGTTGAATATCTGGTCAGAGTTCCTATCAATCCCGACACTATCCAGCGGTTTGCTGTGAATGTGGGTGGTTCGCAACTGGAACCACCTCCCCGGCCAATCGATGGCGAACCTGCACCAAGATCATTAAGACATATCACATATAATAAGATTGGTAACTACTCCATGAGAACCAACGCAGAAGTGAATCACACCTTACCGGACATTTTCTCCCAGATCCAGCAATATTCGACGAGATCCAGACAATGGAATCCTTTGGCGATTTTGGAAGTAAAATACAGACACTAATCCGCCATCTTCTCTATCTTCAACTTACTGATCCTGGCGCGAAGAGCATAGTTTTCTCGGCATGGGCCGACTCTCTACACAGTACGTATTGCGCGCTTCATTTGTATCCTCTATTTTATATCTCTTTCTAGTCGTAGAATGGGCTCTTCAGAGAAACAGTGGGTAGTATTCCAAATTCTGTCTTGTGCCAGGTTTTGACGGCATCAATCACCTTAGACATTCCTTGCCTGCGTATTGACCAACACTCCAAAGGAGAGGGCGCAGCAAAAAGATTTAGGGCTGATTCGAGCATACCTGTTCTTCTTTTGCACGGGTACGCCGGGCTAGTATGGTCGCTGTTAGATCTTTCGCTGAGTTTCCTGCAGAGAGCGAGAGAACGCTGGCTTAAACGTCATATGTGCATCCAGGGTATTCCTGCTAGAAAGCGTTGTTCACCATAGTTTCGAAATTCAGGGTAATTTCTGGCTACGGCGTAAAAATTACATCTTCCACTTACTTTTATTCAATTAGCCATCGCTCGCATTGACAGGATGGGACAAACGAAGCATACAGAAGGTCCGTAATAGACGAAAAATAGCATCATTCGATGTATTCATATAATCCTCTCAGTCTATTGCTACTATGCTGAAGGTATTACTGCGCTTGCCTGGGCGCATACCGACGCTAACCCATCAGTCATATCCAGACACCGTAGAGCGGAATATCCTAGATCTGGCAACGCGCCAGGGCCTGTCGCTATACACTAAGGATAGGTCAGAGGGTACTCTCAACGTATCTTCATTTGCAGCCGATAATGACAAGATGGTCGATTCACCCATGAAGAAGGTCCAGAAGGGCGATTTCATTTTCAAGTTAGTGGCACACCCAGGCTTATTACGCGGGCACTCAATTGACTTTCACGATTCCAGAATTGAAGACATGCTCGCAATTCTCTTTCCTCATATGTTCGAAGACCTTGATTACCTCCTCCCTTCAGAAACTACCAATCAACAGGACGCGGTAGAGACAGTCTACGCTGATGCCGCCGCCTTCAGCCAAGAATTTCCCGTTCGAGGTAGTATGGCAAATAATGCCGTCGCTGGTCCGTCAAGACTTCGATAATCATCACTTTGGATCATACCAGAAGTCGTAACCGCCTCGAACATCACAAGAGAAGGAAGTTGACAGTACTTTTTTGCATTCTGTATAACCATTCTATCATCGGTGGACATGTACTAGAGGGACATCGTTTCAGTACATATATAATATAGCATCACGAGTCGAGATGTATGATGGTGCATGGAATTAATCAGTATAATGTAGTTGTACTCGCAACATTTGATTCGTCGAGCTGCGCTGGGTATTTTCGCATAGCAATGCTATTCTTTTCCTTCTCCTGACGAGATTTTTAGCCAGTGCCTCTGATATATTTGTGTGAAATTACATTCGCCCGTTGATGCCGTTACCCTCGTTTTTGATGCCAGTTCACTGGTCAGAAGTTTTCCTACTTTTTCTAAGGCCTGTAGCTTTTTCTGCAACATACACGCCGTCAAAGACCAGCATTTTAAGATTTCCTGTCAGCATTGAGAGAGCAACTTACCAGCAGCTCTGTTGCGAACTCTGGTAGTGGGAGGCTCGGGCTCTTCGAGGCCTGCATTTCAGTAGTGCACATATGCTTTGACGGTGATTCGATTGCTGTCGTTGATTCGTTGCTCTGATAGTAGATGAAATTTTAAGAAGCATTGTTGAATCACATACTAAACCATTCTAACCTGCCGTCTCTTCCCATGACTCGGAGCTAAAGAGCCCATAGCAGCGATAAGTGAGCCTACATCGAGCGGAAGAAGATCCTTCTTTCCTGGAATCAGTTCGAACTTCTTGTAGATGGTGGCCGATTCAGGGATAGCGAAGATAGGTCGAAAAGGCTTGTATCTGCCAGAAAAACAGGACAAGTGACGTTGCAGAAGGATAACAGATTGCTTAACTTTGATCATGCCTCGGCTTAGAGGAATTGACACACTAGATGGTCTTCTGGGATGGCCATTTCATGGTCGGATTACTCTTTCCTTGAATGTTTAAGAATATAAACTGGGGATCTAAAATTGAATTGGAGGGTGACCCAAGGAGGGAGGCCAGCTTTTGCATCGTCAATCATTCTTCCTCCTGATCCTGCTCGACGAACTTCGAGCCTCACAGCGCCAAGGGAACGGGTATAATTGCCCAGTACAGTTATGAAATGGGAACAAGGAATTTGTATTACAGGCAAAATTACTGCTGAAACTTACCAAGTGGTTCATCTAGTGTCTTGAGAAATGCACTTGAGGCAAATTACTTTATAAGGTGAATTTTTGAGGTAGCTTTCTGTGTTCTGTACTGCATTTTGTTCATTCTGTGATTGTTTTCAATCTTCTAGCAGAGCTCGTTCTGTTGAAGAGGTTTCGCGGCCAGTATCTCGCAGTAGGCATCGATAAATGGCAGCCCCTGGCGTATTTCCCAACGGACTGAGTAATTCTGCAGGAATCACACATATATCAGATGACAAACTCTCCATCTATATAACATAAGAAATTTAGTTAGGCGAGCAGCTTACAGTTTTGGGATCAATACAATTATGGTGCTGACGATCCCCGTCTTAATGTCTACCGTTGTGCCTTGAATTGGTAGTTTGCCTGTCGTTGAATCCATAAATACTCCTAGTCCATGACTGATTAAGAGTTCGCTTGAGGGTATTCGAGGTGGGAGTAACCCTCGCAGACATGTAAGACGGTGGTTGGCCTGAAAGCCATTGAGATCTATAACTCTTAAAAACTTTTAAGTTTAAACCTAGAGTGGCGTACCGACGCAGCGCCACCTACAGCAGAAAGGGAAAGAAAGTACGTAGCCGAATCGGGCTAACGAACATCTTGGAGAATCGGTATTCGAAGCCTCCGGGATTGCTCGTCAAGTCCTCGATGTGCTATGAGTTCGCCAACTTGACTTTTCTGTTAAGAATCCTATTCCATAGTCGCAAGCGGAATAAAATTATTCCAAGAGTCGATTCGAAGCAACATACATTAGTCTCCAAGGAATGTTTAAAAAATTGCGACTTGGTAGCCACGCGCGGTTAAGTTAAATATTTTAGCCATCGTCCAAGTCGAGCAATTGCTGCATGGTATCATTTCCTTCGACATTGTCTGTTCAACAAATTAGCTTACTGCAGCATAAAAATGTATAATGCTGGCTTCGAGCTTCTGCGAAAGGATTTTCTTGCAGCGCTTTGCGAAAGGGCCGTTTTGAGGCGCTTTCGTCAGCTCTCTTCCTCTTTGAGCCGTTTCTGCAGAAGATCAGCGCCTGAAGTCCGTAAAATCGATGCTGTGTCTTGCCGCTAGGTCAGCCACGTCAGGACTGCTGGACTCCCTGCGATTGTTTGCTTTACGGCTTGATTTTGCAGCAGTGGAGCGTGTTCCGCGTGAGTGTGAAGTGGAATAATATTAACGCTGATTCATTGGATGATTATGAGATTCTAAACGTACTTTCTTTGAGGTACGGAAGTTTTTTTTTTTTGAAGGAGATGGCCTCGAAGAAACAGGTGAAGAGACAGGAGATCGACGGTGTCTAAGCGATCTTACTGATGAGGGAGCTGCAGAAGATGACGACGGAAGGTTATCTGCATAGGTACAACACAAGTAAGGATGAGGACAGACGATGAATGTGTGGGTAGTCATAAATACTATTGTCGTTGTCGTTACAAGAAGTGTTGGGCCGTAAACTACGTTCCGGGGCTCTTCCTCGTGAATGACTTGGTGTCTCCGTGCGTGCACGCTAGAGTCCATGAAATTGAATTGCAAAATAATTCACGAGGGTTTATTTTCTGCTGCATCATCAATGATGTCAATACCAACGACGCAGCTGATCTCTCCTAGGTTTTCCAGATCCTCAACTTCCTCTGGAATGATCTTGCCCTTTGCTCGTCGGATCTCCAGGCAGATAGAGCTTAGATTTCCTGTTCCATGGAACAAGTTCGTCATACAGAACCTTTGAAACAAAAAGAGTTATAATTGATTACCTTCGAACTACAGGTTTCCCAGTAATCTTGAGAAAACTCTTTTGCTTAGACGGCACCTCTAAGTGGCCCTTGGGTGTGCACGACTATGCACGGCTCTTAATCTTGTCCATGAAGCGGTGGACGACTCGGTCACGTCCAACCTTATCGTGTGTATACGATAGGTAAGCCTGACATTAGGCAGATAAGGCTGATGAACCCGGGATGCTCCGCCATCGTAGTGATAAATGAAATACAGTGGTTACCAAGCACTAAGTGTCTAGTACGACGGACCACATACCGCCATCGGTTTGATGCTGACCGTGGCTGTGATTTTGGAGATATCGGGCTTCACTGAGGGATGAAGGTAAGTAATCATTTTACCTTTGGGTGTCTCTAGCCATGCGTCGATACCTTTGTGTGATATTATATTATCAGTGATAACACAACGGCGTCGTTGGTATTTTGTATGGTATGATAAGAAAAGATTGGCGATATGAGGTCACTATTAGTAATTATACTTAAATTCGGGATAGGAGCAATGCTCTTGTGGTTTGCCCGTCAAACGAGATGTCTTCCAAGATGTAGAAGAAGTTGGAGGCAGGTTGATGCTGTAGCGCAGGTAAAATTGTCGCGATCGGTTCATAGTCGAAGAAGCGCGCCGCATTCGGCTTGAACGACAATGCAGCAAACATGGACAAACATCCCCTTCACCAGCACACATCATCGAAACATCCGCTCATTCAACTTGCAACTTAACTCTTCATATACCATTCTACTTAGTTCCTACGTTATTAGCTGGTTCGCATGGCGGACGAATACCCTAGTCTGTTCCGTATGTGTATATTTCGATTTTTTTCTTCATATCGCTGATGGAATTCTGGGAGCAGGCTCGGAACAGATGAGCTTGGTGCAGCTCTTCGTACCCACGGAAGTAGCCCATGACGCCGTTGCAGAGCTTGGCGAATTGGGTAATGTACAATTCAAAGATGTGCGCACCTATCCTGTCCTCGTATTCACGGCCCGTAATGTTGACGTGTACCGCAGTTAAACCCCAGCGTCAACCCCTTCCAACGCTCGTTCGTCGGAGAAATTCGGCGTGTCGACGAAATGGCTCGTCGAGTTCGCTTCTTCTCGACGCAGATTCAGAAAGAGAAAGATGTCGTTCCTATTCGACCCTTGTACGACTCAGCCCCGCTCATCACTGTCGGACCGCGGGCTGCGCAGACCATGGACGAGCTGGACACGACTCTCGCAGAGCATGAACAGAGGCTTACGAAGATGAACGATAGCTACCAGACGTTAAGCGAGAGGACGAAGGAACTGGTGGAAGCGAGATACGTGTTGAGGGAGACGGCTCAGTTTTTCGAGAAGGTGCGATGTTTTCGCTCCTTTGGCTGGTGGTGATGCTGACTGCGCTTTCCAGGCCCAAGTACAGCATTCGGATATTAGGTCTTCCTTCGACGAGAGCTCTGCACCTCTTCTGCAGCATGATGACCGCGAGAGCGCATTCGCGCCCTCCAGCGCGCAATTTGACCTTGAGTATGTCTTCACCCCTTCATCTCACCAGCACCTCTGCTAACTTATCTATCCCAGATTCGTCGCCGGCACCATCGAGCGCTCACGCGTCCCCACCTTTGAGCGCGTCCTCTGGCGCGTCCTCCGCGGCAACCTCTACATGAACCACACAGATATCACGGAACCCTTCGTCGACCCCGCGAGCGGCACCGAGACGCGGAAGAACGTCTTCATCATCTTCGCCCATGGCGACGCGCTCCTCGCCAAGATCCGCAAGGTCGCGGAATCCATGGGTGCCACGCTCTACCCCATCGATGCGAACGCGGACAAGCGCTCCGAGTCCCTGCGTGAGGTCACCCTGCGCCTCGAGGATTTACAGACGGTGCTTTACAATACCGGGCTGAACCGCCGCGCGGAACTCGTGAAGATTGGGGAGAGCCTGAGGAGCTGGCAGGACGTGGTGCAGAAGGAGAAGATGATCTATGAGACTCTGAATCTGTTTAATTATGATGTGAGAAGGAAGACGCTGATTGCTGAGGGGTGGGCGCCGACGAGGGATATTACGACAATCCAGCTGGCGTTAAGGCACGCGACTGTAAGTGGTCTTGGTTTATTTTTCTTTTACTGTGCTCACACGATATTTGCAGGAGGAATCCGGCACCAGTGTCCCCCCCATCCTGCACGAGCTGCGCACTAACAAGACCCCACCGACCTTCCACCGCACGAATAAGTTCACAGAAGGTTTCCAGACTATCATGGACAGTTACGGTATCGCTGGGTATCAAGAGGTCAACCCCGGCCTCTTCGCAGTTATCACCTTCCCCTTCTTATTTGCCGTCATGTTCGGTGATATCGGACACGGGACGATCATCTTTGTCGGGGCGCTGTATATGATTCTCGCAGAGAGGAAGCTGGCGAAAGCGGATTTAGGCGAGGTGAGTGGCAGTTGTACCCTTGAACGTTGTACTGGTACTGACGAATGGTGTGTGTATTAGATTATCGGCCAGTTCTTCTTGTACGTCAAATCTCTGCATGTTGGCACCATGAGTTTTCTGACCCTTGCTGATGTTTACAGTGGCCGCTACATCATTCTGTTAATGGGGCTGTTCTCCATTTACACGGGCCTCATGTACAATGATATTTTCTCGAAAACGCTGCATCTTTTCCATTCTGGATGGGACTTCCCGGACAGCAATGCGACTACCGTCACTGCAGTGGCTAATGGACACACGTACCCCTTCGGATTGGACCCTGGTTGGCATGGAGCGGATAATGGGCTCGTGTTCACCAACTCGTACAAGATGAAGATGTCCATTGTCTTGGGTGTCATTCATGTATGTGCTTTCATGTACATGTAATTCTACGAACTTAATAAGGTCTTCTAGATGACCTTCGCTCTCTGCCTGCAGCTGCCCAATCACATCAGGTTCAAGCGGCCCATAGATATCTACGCTAATTTCATTCCGCAGATGCTCTTCCTGCAGTCCATATTCGGGTATCTCGTCCTGTGTATCCTGTACAAGTGGTCGATCGACTGGAGCACATCGAGCACCCAACCGCCGTCGCTCCTGAACATGCTAATCGCGATGTTCCTGAAGCCCGGAGTGGTGGACCCAGAGACGCAGCTTTACCGTGGGCAGGGCGTGGTGCAGGCGATACTGCTGTTGCTGGCGGCGTTGTGTGTGCCATGGTTGCTAATTACGAAGCCGTACATTGCGTGGAAGGAGTCGAAGAAGATCCAGGGACAAGGATACGTGGGGCTCGGACACGGGGACGACGCGCCCCGGGAGAGCACTGACGACGCCTTGGAAGGCGAGGAGGAAGGGAACGGACGCGCGATCGCTGAAGACGCGGACGAGGGACATGTAAGCACCTTCTTTTATCTTAATTGGGCAGTATGTTTTGGGAAGATCTTCTTCGGTTTCCGCACAGCACGCTCGAGCTAGCCCAGCCTATAGTTAAACTAAACTAACTAATGATGGATATGTGACAGGAGCAACACGATTTTGGTGAAGTGGTTATTCATCAAGTGATTCATACCATCGAGTTCTGCCTCGGTTGTATCTCGCACACGGCATCGTATCTGCGTCTCTGGGCGCTCTCGCTGGCCCATGCGCAGCTCTCTGAAGTGCTTTGGAGCATGGTTCTGGAGCGGTTCCTCGGACCAACCGGAGTCATGGGTTGGATTGCACTGGTGATCGCGGGAACAATGTGGTTCGGAGCAACCGTAGGGGTTCTGTGTATCATGGAGGTGCGTTTGAACCATTTATTTACGGAAAGAGAACAAGCGTGATTGATGGGAAACTGTGTCCAGGGGCTGTCGGCCTTTTTACATGCGCTGCGCTTGCATTGGGTGGAGGCCAACAGCAAGCACTTCGAAGGCGGTGGACATGTGAGTGTTCCGATTTGCTTCCTGCCACGTACCTTATCAATCGCCGTCGGCGGTTTGTGCTAACGATATTCCGGATCTTCTCCAGGCGTTCACTCCACTGAGCTTTGCTGGCATCGAGAACAAGGACTGACGGGTGTGGGGAAGCCGCGGGTAGTTCGGATATATATATACTTGTTGGCCGTATGTATGGTGGAATGTAAATGGGCATACTTGGACCTACACCGCTATTGTGCTGGCAAATATGGGGTACCCCGCATTCACGCCACAGGAGTGATCCTCGTTACGGATGGGTCGTGGTTGGCCCGGAATGGCCCTGGATTGAGAGGCAGTGAGTGACCGGATCAGTTCATCTTAGACTCGCACAGTTCCGAGACCGATCGGTTCGTCTAAATCAGGTTGGTGCAATTTTTCAAACTCCGCCGTGTGATAAAACAGTGGGCAGATTATCGGGGCCTTCTTTACCTCCCTCCTTTTTTCTTTCTTCTGCCATAGAGGTGTGTTCCTCCGCTACTGACTTTCCAGCCCCTTACTCACCCAGCGACAGGCTTTTTGCCATCTCCTAGAAATAGAGCGTCCTTTGCTTCTTGCCGGCCTTGGTCTTGCATTAACGACTTAGAGAACTCTTCGCAACTACCCTATCTCCCAAGGTGCGTAGTGCATAACATACTGTAACCAGCACTCGCTCACAATGCCCCAGATATCTGAAATGCCCGCTGTAACTGCTTCTGCTTCTGCTATCCCCTCTCCCGCATCCCTCAAGCCCACTGCTCCCGTTGACGGACAGATGGACGTCTCAGCGCTTTTTGTCGCTGACAAAGCATCGCGCGAGACTGCTGCCAGCAGCCTCGTCGCTACCGCCCAAAAAGAAGGCCCCGCCGCCCTCAAGGCCGCGGGCTTCGCTGACGCCGTCCTCAAGGCTCTTGCCGATAAAAAGTCTCCTGCTGCCCGTGAGGGCGCTGCCGCTGCCGTTGCTGCTCTCGCAAAGAACGGTGCCATCAAGGCCCTCGAGCCGATCTTCATCGACTCGGGTCTCTACAACGCCCTCCTCGAGGCTTTCGCCGACAAGATGCCTGCTGTCCGTACCACTGCTGTGGAGGCCGTGCGGGAATATGTCGCTAACATGAATCCCTGGGCCACTGCCCTCATCCTCCCCGCCCTTCTCCACGAAATCAAAACTGCCGGCAAATGGCAGATCAAGACTGGTTCCCTCATCGCCCTTAACCAGATCGTCAAGAGCGCCCCAGTCCAGACTGCCAAGCTCATGCCTGAGATTGTTCCCGTCCTCTCTGAGGCCATCTGGGATACAAAGAAGGACGTCAAGGATGCCGCCCGTGATTCGCTCAAGCAAGCCACCGCCCTGGTCTCGAACAAGGACATAGAACGCTTTATTCCTGCTCTAATTAAGGCCCTTATTAATCCCGTTGAGGAGGTTCCTAATACTATCATGCTCCTCTCCGCTACCACGTTCGTTTCCGAAGTAGACTCCCCCACCCTTTCCCTCATGGTCCCCCTCCTCTCCCGCGGTCTCTCCGAGAAGCTTACCTCCACCAAGCGTAAGGTTGCTGTGTACGTCACTTTTCTCATTTCTCCTCGGAAATTTAGATGACTCATGATATTATTCCATCAGCATCATCGACAACATGGCCAAGCTCGTCGATTCGCACATCACCGTCCGACCCTTCATCCCTAAGCTTCTCCCTGGCCTCATCAAGGTGGAGAACACCATCGGTGATCCCGAGGCCCGCAGCGTTGTTGCCAGGGCCATCGCCACCCTCCGCCAGGTCGGCCAGATCCCCGCCGAGAGCGACGGTTCTGACCTCTCCCCTCTCAAGCACGCCGACGAAAAACAGCTCGCCCACTCTCTCATCGCCATCTATAAGAAGCTTGGAGGCGGGATCTCCGCTGGCAACGTCGACACCATGTACGCTTCGAACCTCGCCGCCAACCTCGTCAACGCCAAGAACTTTGACGTTCCCGAGTGGGATACCCTCGCCCCTTACCTTGCCTTCGTCGCCACCACCCCCGAGCCCGTCGCCGTAGCTCGCGAGTGGGTTGTCCGCTCCGCCACCGAGGACACCGGTGATGAGGAGGTCCCAGAGGACGAGGAGGAGGGCGAGGACCTGTGCAACTGTCAGTTCTCGCTCGCCTACGGTGCCAAGATCCTGCTCAACACCGCGACTCTGCGCCTCAAGCGCGGCCACCGCTACGGTCTTTGCGGTAAGAACGGTACCGGCAAGTCGACCCTCATGCGCGCCATCACCAACGGCCAGGTCGAGGGCTTCCCTTCCCCTGACGAGGTGCGCACCTTCTACGTCGAGCACGACATCGACGGCAGCGAGGAGGACACCTCCGTGCTTGAGTTCATTGTGAGCGACAAGCGCGTCGAAGCTTCCAAGGAGGAGATCATCGAGACCCTCGCGTCTGTCGGCTTCTCTGATGAGCGTCAAGCCCAGGCCATCGGCTCCCTCTCCGGTGGTTGGAAGATGAAGCTCGCCCTTGCCCGCGCCATGCTGTTCAAGGCCGACATTCTCCTCCTCGATGAACCCACTAACCATTTGGACGTTGTCAACGTCGCATGGTTGGAGAACTACCTTACCAACCTCAAGACCTGCACTTCCAGTACGTCTTGTTTACTTTTCTCATCGTACCTCCTTTTGCTTACATATTGATGCGACAGTCATCGTGTCGCACGACTCTGGCTTCCTCAATAACACCATCACTGACGTTCTTCACCTGAATCGCTTCAAGCTCAGGAGGTACCGCGGTAACCTCGAGAAGTTCGTCCAGCAGGTGCCTGAGGCCAAGTCGTACTACACTCTTGAGGCCGCCGAGGACTACAAGTTCAAGCTCCCCGACCCCCCTCTCCTTGAAGGTGTCAAGACCAAGGAGAAGTCCCTCCTCAAGATGTACGTCGTCACTTTCCCTTAACTTTGTACGATTGCTTACATTATATCTACAGGCGCAAGGTTGGTTTCCAGTACCCGACCCAACCTGTCCAGCAGCTCTACGACATCACCCTCCAAGTCTCTCTCTCCTCCCGTGTTGCTGTCCTCGGCCCGAACGGTTCCGGCAAGTCCACTCTCGTCAAGCTCCTCATTGGCGATATGGAACCCAACAAGGGCGGTGAGATCTGGAAGCACCCTAACTTGGTCATCGGTTACGTCGCCCAGCACGCGTTCCACCACATCGATAACCACCTCGACAAGACCCCGCTCGAGTACATGCTCTGGCGCTACCAGACCGGTGAAGATCTTGAGGAGATGTCCAAGGCCAACCGCCAGATCTCCGAGGAGGAGGAGAAGAAGATGAAGGAGGGCGCCAACATCGTCATCGAGGGCCAGAAGAGGATCATCGACGAGATCATCGCTCGTAAGAAGCTTAAGCAGTCGTACGAGTACGAGGTCTCGTTCAAGAACATCTCCTCGTCTGAGAACATCTGGATGCCCCGTGATGAGCTCGTCAAGCGCGGTTTCGAGAAGGTCAGTTCGCTTTTACTTATCCTTTCATGATCCGGTTTACTTATCATATCATTTATAGAAAGTTATCGAGGTCGACACCCGTGAGGCCCAGCGCCTCGGTCTCCTCCGCCCCCTCGTTCGTCGCGAGATCGAGAAGCATATGGCCGACTTCGGCCTTGAACCGGAGTTCGTCTCTCACAACACCATGAGGGGTCTCTCTGGTGGCCAGAAGGTCAAGATCGTTCTCGGTGCTGCCACTTGGCGCCGCCCTCACGTCATGTGCCTGGACGAGCCTACTAGTGCGTCATCCCCTTTCTATCTTCAACACGAACCATGCTGATCGTCCCCATCCAGACTATCTCGATCGCGAGTCGCTCGCTGCGCTCATCGAAGCCCTTAAGGTCTTCGAGGGAGGCGTGCTCGTCATCACTCACAACAGGGACTTCTCCGAGTCCATCTGCAAGGAAGTGTGGGCGATGCGCGATGGCCACCTCGAGGCATCTGGCCACAACTGGGTTGAGGGCCAGGGTGCAGGTCCCCGTATTGACAAGAAGGACGGGGAGGATGATGACCAGTACGATGCCATGGGGAACAAGATTGACACGAAGAAGGTCAAGAAGATCAGCGCATCGGAGGCACGGAAACTCAAGAAGGAGCGCATGGCACGCAAAAAGAGAGGCGAGGAGATCACTGATGATGAGCTCTAAGCTTATTACCCCACATCATTTCTATCTTCTTGCTTTCTCTTATGTTTTATCTTGTACCATGCATATGCGCTCTTGTTCATTAGGATCCTTTTGTCTTACTATGTGTGCAGTCTCAATGCCCCTCATATCTTGTTGTCTATGTACTACTCATCATCAATGTCTAATTCGTATTTTACTTTACTTTACTCTGCAATCCACGATTTTTATATGCCTGGACTTTGTTGGTTTGATGAAAATATCTGACGTGGTCGAGGGATGTT
This sequence comes from Nidularia pulvinata, assembly GCA_036937195.1. Classification (NCBI taxonomy): domain Eukaryota; kingdom Fungi; phylum Basidiomycota; class Agaricomycetes; order Agaricales; family Nidulariaceae; genus Nidularia; species Nidularia pulvinata. The sequence continues at coordinate 23,987 of JASFDH010000394.1, forward strand.
TGCATTTGTCTTTCTACAGCCTGCTCAGTATAACCTTCGGCGGCGACGTCGACTGGTTGTTTTTTACCTGCAATCAACACTACTTTGCAACGCAACATCTAACATATCGAGCTTAGTGATTCACCCATGCCTCGAAAGTTCCCAACCCAGCGTAATGTGACAGTATGCCGATAAAAGATGGCTTTCCTGGTCACCTGCGCACTGAACACTACTGAACTTACTTGAACGGAATGCTGAAGATGGTAGCCATCTACCAACGTACACTATAACGCGAAGCCTGGAATCTGGATCCTATGGTGTCTTTTTTCTGCGAAATCTCGCAAAAGCGTATAGCTGCGTTGGATAAAGTGGTTCTCGAAACGGTCTTTGTGATGATGAAGCTATATCTATTCTTGGTCCTCCAGAGTTGGTAAAATTGGACTTCAGTAAATTTGTTCACGGTACATCCTGGTCAAAATGCTGTGATTAAATAGCTTTCATAATTCTGCTATCAGTTATTCAAAGACTGCAATGTACTTGATTACATAGAAGACCTGTTCAGAAACAGTCTGCAAATATTGATATTGTCAAGATATCCCCTTCTTTTACAGAGATTGCCTAAGGATCTGGGGTAAGTATTCATTTTGCACTTTAAGGAAGCGGCGAGGGTAGCCTCGCCTTTCACCTCACAGCAATGGCGCCGATGGGCTCGGCACGACCGTCCATATCGTATCCACACCCTCCCCACCCACACGCTTCACCGTGTCCTCCCCCTCTAGCTTCCGCAGATGCAGATCAATGCCCCGCGCTGCAGGGAGCCACAGCGACTCGGGGTACTTCGCATATAGCGTCTTCACAATCCCCCACGTCGTCCACGCTCTCTCCTCCCCCCCCGCCACGCTCTCCTGCGGTTGCGTCTTCAGAACCTGCAGCACTTGCGCCTCCCTCTCCATCCTATGCTGTATATACCCCGCAATTACCCTCCTTCCATCGGGCACTACCGGCCCATGCGCGGGGTACAAAGCACGGTACGGCATCTCCCCGCCCTCGGGCATCCCGCCGTAGTTGAGCATCTTCGTCAGGCTGCGCAGGTACGCGGCGAGGTCTTCGAAGACGGCGGTGCCCTGCCCGAGCACGGTGTCGGCAGTGTAGAGTGCGTTGTCAGCAGGGAGGCTGAGGGCGATGGAGTCAACGGTGTGTCCCGGGGTGTGCAGCACGTGTAAGGGGGAGGAGGGGGGCCCGAGGATTTGCGTCTCGGTGAGGGCATGGAAGGGGGTGGTGGGAGAGGGGGTGTAGAGCCC
>JASFDH010000395.1:0-25256 GCA_036937195.1 Nidularia pulvinata
ATAAAGCTATACAGGGTTGAGCACATAATATTCATGAAGATCGGCCCGAGGATCCAGCTTGTGCATGCCATCATGTCGAAATTGAAGCTGGCAGTACTGGCCGACCGTACCATGATGGCTGACTCGTCGAAGTCACCGTCATCATAATTGTCACCAGCCAGACTCCCGTCGTCAGAGTTGATGGTCGCACAGATGTGGTTCCAAAGACGAGGTGTATCCTCTGCCGTGCGCTTCCACGCTGTGCAAACATCGAGTAAGGAAAGTGGCGATTGCAGAGTATTCAGGGTGGGACTATCAGGTAGCGTCCACGTGAAAATTTCCCCCATCACTTCATCCGGAATATGCCTGATCGGACAAAGGATATAATCGCATGCATCCAGCTTTAATTTCGTCTTCTGTATTGAATCTGAAATACTCCTTTCCTGGATAGGGTCTCTGGATACCCTCGATATATTGCTGCAACGGGGATCGGTGGATAATGCTAGAATTTGCTTCTTCAGTCTGTCCATTTCCACTTAGAGATCCGCTTTCATGGACGCCACTGCTTTCGACATGGAGGCGGAAGGGGGGATATTAGATTTGAGGAGTCGCTTTGCATCAGATGGAAATCCGGAGTCCAGCTGGTACATAATAGCGAAGAAGCAGCATGAGTTAGCCCCAGGACAGTAACTCGTGACAATACAACACGTGTCACTTCCCTCCTGCCACACATCTTTAACCACAATTTTGATATTCTCTCTTTTCGAGAACATGTAGGCTGTGCTCGGCGCAGGTTTCTGAGAAGTCGAACTGGATAGGAGCGGATAGGAGAAGGAAGAAATGCGCATCACACCCTAGTTTTCGGGGTTAGAGTTGACCGCGGGCAAGATTTAGGGCAGGTAATTACGCGTACATTTGCCATCGGCAATGCGGCTGTCCAAGTTAAATGCAATCAAAACTCAGGATTGTATTTCTGGCACAGGGAGTGGATATTTGTAACATTGAGATATACGATCTGGTATATAGACATGTTGCTTCTTTGTACGAATGTTCTTCTGACGATGTTACTCCAACCCAAAAGCCTCAGGTGTGTGGGCTGCCCTGCCTTTGAATCTCCTGCTAATCATTGTGTGCTCCATATAGGACTAGAACATGCATACCGGATGATATTCTTGCCACGCGAAGCTTTGACGTGGCGCCGCGTCACACTTGACAAGAGAGGCCCAGGCCTCCAATGTGAGGAACCGGACCTCTCATCTTGCACCACTCTACTACCAGGCCGCCGCGGTGAACATAGAAAAAAGTTATTCCTGTAGGTCCTATAGCGACAGTTTTTTTGCTGGAAGAGGAGGAAAGCTTAGTAGGAAGTACATATATAATTCAACAGAAACTATTTATTACAAAAAATTACATTCAGTCCGATAATTCTCTGAACCTTTATTACCTGGCACATCTTGGCTAATATTTTAAACCTACCTGTAGTAATTTGAGACAGGGATTTCTTCCCTTTATAAGGATAAGAACAAACCTTGTTATTCCGATGACTTGCTCCATATACCTGATGGCAGTAAGCAGATCCTCATTGTTGCAACTGAATGGTCAAGCAGGAAGGGTATTTGCCAAAAGATCACTTGGACTGAACTGCACAAAAGCATCTGGCTTGAGGGTAAATTTCCACATAGTGTAGCCATTCATAATCTTGCAAGTGATAGTCAGAGCTTCATAGTCTGACATGCCATGAGGCCACCAAACAAGGTGCTCAATATGCTGTGCATTGATAAGCCTATGGTCATAGCAGCAGTTGGACCTCAGGCAATTTGTGTAGTTGTAGTGGGTTTAACAGATGCTTTGGACTTTCTGGTGTAAGACCTAAGTTCATCAAATCCATTTTAAGAAATAGAAGAACTCAAATATTAAAAAAGAAGATAATACATTTGGACCTCCCTTTACCACCTGACCTAGTCTGCTTTCTGTGAGAAGCAAAGATTTTGGTAGATCATATGTCTTCTCATGACTACCACCTGATTCTAACTTTTTGCTGTTGACTGTTACATTCCACCCACTGGCCCATCCCTCATAGGATCTATATCTTTCAAGGCCATGGCCATAATTGAGTTTCACAAGGAAGTTCTCACTACCACCACCCTGCTCATCAGTAAGAAAAAATGTAAGAAAACTATAGATAATGCAACAATGAACCAGTCTCTGGATTCTTCCTATATTGAAAATTGTATGGCTAAACTTGCATTGGAATCTTCAACTCCTCCCCCTTCACATGTGCTGTAAAATTGGCATGCTATGGAGCCTTGGAGTACTTTAGTGCAGATCTTTGAGTAATCTCTGCACACAGTGCATTTTGCATATTTTTCACTGATGTCATATCCCTATACAGTGCAGTGCATGCCATCTCTGCACTGCTCACAATCAATTCCGACACTCTCCTGACTTATTGCTCATCTCTGGGTTTACTCAGGTTTACTCTGGTCCATTTCCATTTTTGTATTTATTTCATTTCAGCCACACACATTATACTTTTTGTAGTATACCTCTTTGCATTAACATTCAGTTCATATTCCTTAGCCCTCATCATATGCTCTCTATCTCTTAATCCACTTACTTCTCCATTGCACTAGTATGATTATAGTGCTTTGCATATTACTCTGGTTACTAAGACTTTATATTATTTAAGTACTTTGAATGTATCATAGTACTTCAGTTTGTTAATTGTATATTGTCTTCAACATCTCTACTAGTCTCTAACTACCTCTAAATCATCCTCTCTCATCTCTACTGGTTATTATCTTTCCTGTCATTGCACTATGTGCTCAACAAGATCTCCAGTCTCTGGAGATCACTCCTGACCCAATCCTCAGTCAGGAAGTTGAGTATTGATCCCCACTATACCTGAATCAACTCACTCACTGTTATTTGTAAATTGGGTGTTAGGAATGAAGGAGGTGCAGCACATAAGCTGAAGCCATTGCCCATCTTGACTCTTGTACCCTGGTAGAGCTCAAACACATTTACCAGAGATATTCCCAGAGTCTCCAGTGTCTCTCCCTGGTGACCTCACACACTCTATCTGTCTGGAACCTCTGGGCTATATCCTGGGAAGACCAGTTTGTGACAACTGACAGGCATAATGGTGGTAGTAAGCATTTGAACATTGGGCTGACAGTGTAATCCTTACATGGACTCACAAGTCCCTATACATATCATATGCACTGATCAAGCAAAGAAGAGTAGCACTCATTGCATTCAGAGGTAAGTTGTAGTCTAAGTCAAGTTGTAGACAGCAATTTCACCAGCTTTTCCTGTGAGATGAAATTCACTGAGAGAGGCTCACAGTCATCAATGACATCACTACATTTTGGCTCTCTTTTTGCTGAGTTCAGTTCTCTAGCTAGCATGCTCTTCATATACAAGCTCTGACATTTGAAAACCTCAATCACAGTATATTACAACACCTTCCAAACTTTTCATTTCTTGTGACTCCTTTGCCTGCATGGGCCTAGGCAGCCAAACAAAATCTCCTGAGGCACCATGATCAAATTAGTGATAATAAATTGAGTTTGGGACCAATGGCAACCTTGTTAAATCAATGATCCTGCAATAAGAAAATCCATTGCTCTGGTGGATTCCTAACACTTTGTTGTCAACATCACTCAATCTGGACAGTTATATCCTCTGCTAAATGCAGTCCCTATATTATTGCTGCATTGCATTACCATCTCTCCTCTCTGGCTTGACTACTATTTGCAACAACCCTTCAATTTACACTATAAGGTCTTTGTAAATCATGTCCTTTATTTAGCATTACCAGGCCCTCATGCCAGTGTGTAGTGTGGCTCTGAATTTCATAAGAGCACAGATTTTACCAATGTAGACATATTTTGATTCACACATCTACAATCAGTCCATCTTGGAGATAACAGTGTAGCCTATTCTGCATCTCCAAAGCAGATTTTTAAGAGAAGCACAGGGTAATTGCATTTAATTAGGGGATATGGAAGGACACATATTCCATCAGGAATTGACAAATTTGGCCATGAAGTGAACAGGAATAACAAACATATGATCACACTCCTCTGTTCTATGCTTACTGGCCAAATCAGCTGTACCTGAAAGGCAGAAGGTTAATAACAGCAAAGGCAATCTTAAGGCATGAAATATCAAATTAGATGCATGAAAAAGATATGAGAGGAGTGTAGGAACTAGAAGGAGTGTATATGTGAATCCAAGAAAAGGTAAAGATATCAAAGAAGGTGTCAGGGTTCACTATATTCCTGGAATATACTTGACCCATGGAATATACTTCATCTATGGAATATTCTAGAACATGGAACATTCTAGAACATGGAACATTCTAGAACATGGAACATTCTAGAACATGGAATGTTCTAGAATATGGAATATAGATAACCCAGGTCTGAGTCAGAGGCTGACTAAGTCAATTACTCAGCTGTGTCTTACTCAGCTATGACTCACTCAGCTATAGATTACTCAGCTATATATGACTCAGATACTTATTCAGCCTAGCTATGCAGTAATTAGTCATCCCTTGAGGATATTCTAGAAGTAGTGCTTAGTAGTATATAAATCCCTCATGTACAGTAGCTAGCCTCAGCTTCAATCTCTTAGGAATCCCACTGTCTAAAGGATGCCTTAAGTTATTGGATGTCTCACTCCTCTATTCTCTTTCCCTTTGCTCAAGCTTGGTGTTAGTGGCCTTGTCATCCTGATAATGTTGCCCTAACAGAAGGTGTCACATGAAGTAAGACAAAGTGTCTGGAACCAGACAACCAGAACACCCCAAGCCAGGGCCTATACATGTAGGCCCAAGTGAAAAACCTATAGAATCTCAAATGAAAGAAATACAAACAAAAACTTTATTAAGAAGTCAACAAAAGCCCTCAGCAACCAGCACAAAATCCCCAGCAACTGTTAAACCAATGCCCAGCACCAGCCCAGAGTCATTGCTCAGCCTAGCACTACTGCTCAACTCCAGCCTCAGAATATATTTTTACACCTGAAGTGATATATTCTCATGTCATGCAAGTTGCACATCAATAAGTCCCAGTTCATGGAGAGGCTGCATGGGCCAGATGTAAAGTGCATGTCCTGCATGAATGGGAGAGAAAGTTAGCATGGTTGCAGCAAGAGGAAGAACAAGATGAGAAAGAGGAAGGAAGTAGGAGGAGGGTGAGAGGAGAGTAGGAGGAAAAGAGGAGGGAAGAATGAATAAGAGAATGAAAAAGAAAAAAAAGAAGGAAAGAAAGATGAGACACAGAACAAACAAAAGAGAGAAAAAACTAGAGGGAGATAGAAGTATGTATATCAGAAGGACAAGCAAGAAAGTAGCAAGTAAGCAAACATAAAGATGAGCATTAATGTACAAGAGAGTGCAAGGGAGAAAAACAGCAGGAAAAAGGTTGATAGGTAATAAATGTCATGAATTTGCCTTTTCTTTTGGTGATTATCATTATCTTATCTTTTGGACTTATCACAGGAACATCTAATCTTGAGGATAATACATAGACACTGCATGGATACCATAAGGTGACTGCACCCATGAGGACAGCACAAGGCTTTCTTCTTTTTATGATTGATTGTTACTTACATGCATAAGCCATGAGTAGTACATGCATAGCACATGAGTTAGGTAGTATTTAGTTACATTGTTTGTACTCAGAACCCCAGTCTTGAGCTGGTCACTTCTCCACTAGCAATACAGTGCTCATCTTTACTCCCTTATCCTCTCCTCTCCCTGAGTGATTTGATGACCTCAGCACTGCACTATTGAGTGTATTGTTTGTGTTTCTGACAATGAAACAAGCAATTAGTGAAGGAACAACAACAGGCAAACAAGCAGCTGAGAGGTGAAAGAATGAAAAGGAATGCACAAATGAATAGCAGGCAGCATAATAGCAAGAGGCAGAGAAGTGCAAGAGGGCCATGCAAAAGAAGAAGGTAGATAATGAGAGAGGAAGTATTAGTGTTCCAGCTGTCACTTGTCACCATCCTATCACACTCCAATTTGCTGCAAATCCCAAGTCCTCATGGCTGAACCTTGGCTGCATTGGCCATATCAAGGCTGACCATGTGTTTCAGATATCCCACATCAAGTCTCCATTCTACACTAGTCTCATTTCAAGTTCCTTCTCTTTCATTTCCACATAGCCTCTGTTCATCTGACTCTCTTTATGCTTTAGTTACAACCTGACCTCTACTTCCACATGCTTCATATATCTTCATTGGATTTAGTATCTAATAGCTTAACTCTAGAAATAGTATATAAGCAGTAGTATTCAAATTGTAATTCCTCAGTTTGTTAATTGTATTGTCAATCCATTTCCTGGCTTGATATGCACTCTCTACTCTCTCAACCTCTTGTCTGATCCTCCAGCCCTCCAACCAACCTTTGGCCAAACCTTGGCCAAACCCTTGTCCCTTTATTGACAAGCTGAGCTCTCACTTCTTGCTTGACCTCTGTCCTCATTGTTTATTATATTGAATATAGGACTAGGATAGTGGGTGGCACATCACATAAGCTGAAGCAAATGTCCTACATTGCCTAGTGTCTTTGTGTATCATTGGACTCATACTTTGGCCATATTACCCTTTTGCCTGGCTATGTTCAGGTCTTGACAGTTAGGACAACACATCAGGACAACAAGGCCACTAACACCAAGCTTGAGCAAAGGGGAGGAGAATAGCAAATTGAGACATCCAATGGCTTAAGGCATCCTTTAGATGGTGGGATTCCTAAGAGATTGAAGCTGAGACTAGCTGCTGTACATGAAGGGTTTATATACTACTGAGTACTACTTCTAGAATATTCTAAAGGGATGACTAACTACTGCATAGCTAGGCTGAATAAGCATCTGAGTCATATATAATGTCAAGATTCATTCCCAAAGGTAGTTAGGAACTAGAGGTCATAGGCTATGATAGCACTATGTTGGAAAATGTCAGAAGTAATGTTGGAAGGATTTCTGACTGTAATGCTAAAGGTAAGAACAATTGGCTTCAGCTTATGTGCTGCACCCTTCTAGTTCTCATGGGTTCTAACTTAGGTGGGTGGTCCACATGTTGGAAGAAAGTTACAGAATGTCAGAAGGGTGTCAGAGACAAGCAAGAGGTATTGGCAACTAGAGTCCAAGTCTAGTGTCAAGGACAAGATAAGACTAGTCAATATAAGTCAACTAGAAGGAAGGTCAGAAAGGGTCAGGAGGTTAGAAGTGAACCAGAAGGACTAGTTGTAACTTAGTTGGGGATTAGGGATAGACTTAGTCAGTATTCAGATTGGAGACTATAGAACAGAACAGAGCTACTTAAATATGGGTATTGCTAATTGTAATAATAAAAGTGGAAGTAGCAATACTATGGATACAAGAAATAATAAAAGTCTTTGACACATAATAAAGTAGTGGAAATGAAGGCAGAAGCATAACTGAGCAGAAACATACTTAGAGACAGTAATTGTATCATGAATATCAAATAACAAAAATAATAGTTTGGAGATAAGCAAAGAATGGAAACAGGCAGAAATGTCAGAAGCATAGCAGGGAATCATAACACAGAGTCAGAAAGTGTTAGAAGATGTTGGGGGAGACCATGGCTGTAATATATAGCTGAGTAAGTTATGGCTGAGCAAGTTATAGCTGAGTAAGACACAGCTGAGTAATTGACTTAATCAACCTCTGACTTAGAACTGGGTTATCTATATTCCATGTTCTAGAATGTTCCATGAATATAGTGAATCCTGACAGGAAGAGCCAGAAAGGACATGCCACACCAAAGGAGAAACAGGGAGAAAGCCCAAACAAAAACAAGCTGGTGCACTCACTATACAGTCTTGTCCTTCCTTATGCCCTCTACCTTTCTTGTCCAGAACAATAGGCTCCCATATCCACTGTAAAATGATATCAGCAAAACACAATACCTTTTCCCATCTTCCTTGTTCCCTTTCTCCTCCTTCTCCCTATTCACAGGGCTCCCAACAAGCATGCTGCACATCTAGCACCCCACCTATTGCCTTTGGGCACATATTTGCACTACACATCATCCTACATCAAGAAAACACTGGTGTGGCAGCAGAAAGGAGTATGGAAAGCCTTTGGGAGGCACAATTGTCACTGCACTGATTCCAGGTCTTGGTGCAAGATAGAAGAGTGTAGAGGGGGGCATGAAGGCATGGTTAGAATCACTTATGACTTGAGGACAATGGTGGTCTGATATGTAGGGCCCATGGCAATTTTTCAAGAAGCTGCCATATGCACAGAGGCCCATGCAATGCAATGCAAGGACAGGCTTCAGGTATAATTTAGTCACAACTGTTATGTTGAAGGCATCAGAATTCAGGAATGTTTTAACAACTGAGCAGATGCCACCATGTTCACTGAGCATTTATATATCTGGAGCAACTAGCTGTGAGTAGCCTGGTATATTGACTAGGTGAATACACTCACACTGGGACTGAAAATCCACAGACTCATTACTGGTTGTGTTATTTGACTTCAAGTTGGGTGCTAGAGACTGGATGGTTCAATCCACATGGTGTAAAGCACTTTATTTGTCAATACTGACTAGTCTAAACACATTTGGGCCTGTTCAGTGCCCCACCTGCCACAAGCATACACCTAGCTCCATTAGGTGAGCTCATGATTGGGGCACATGTGATTCATATGTGTCACACATCATCACACTTTCAGCAACAAGCAGCATTGTTCTTCACATTGTTGCTTGTGTTGGCTCTGCTTCCATATAATCTCTCTCACTATTGCTCTCTACAAACCTGCTCATTAACTAAATTGTTGGAGTTGTATCTGATACATTCTAGTGCATCAGGAAAGTCTTCAGGCTGACTAAGATGCTAGGCAATTGGATTAGGAATTAGTTGCTTGTTACTTATAGAAAGTATTAGATGTATTGTAAAGTAGTACAAAAGTGGCTCTGCAGGAGGCCTGAAATCCAATCAGTTCATTCTTTTATTCACCATGCAACCTTGATTCACAATATAATTAAACAACACTCTTTAATACTTCTACATCTTTCCAATAACACATGTGACATGTACTGTCCCACAGCAGCAGCATGAGTGCTGTGGAGTCATACTGTTACAGTTTACATACCCAGATATGTGGATATGTGTTGCATGTGCCCTAATTGTGAGCTCCCCTATTGCCTTGATCAAAGGCTGATTGTCCTCAGAGTCAAGTCTGAGCACTCTGTGTCCTGTGTCACATTCAGTAATAGTGTCTGATGGTGATTAGATGAAGTTAGACAAATGTCAAAATAGTAATCTTGACCTGTTCATGCATTCCATGGCACATATTTTGAGTTCTAAAGCCTCTCATCTGAGCAAAAAACAATCCTTGAATCAGCACTGACAAAATCTAGCAGCTTTTAGTAGCCCCTCCTTGAGAACCTTCTCCATTTTATGTCATACTTCACTTTTCCACTCAGCTACTGACTAGTTCCCAGCATCTTTTTCTTGACATAAAATGCAGACCATAATTATGTCATCAGTGCTTGACCAGCTGTAACATTTCCTATCTGTCTTTTTTCTGCTCTCAGAGCCCTTTGGTGCAGTTCTCTTCATCATAATTAGATTTAGAGGAGGTAGGAGCAGTATAACAAAGGTAGTGGTAAAAAATAAACCAAAGGATCATGTATGAATCATAGAGGAATGAGAGATTGCTGAGGGAGGCAACCAGATATAACATGTCAGAAGCACTGTCATGCCAGTAGCAGGGCTAATGTGTAGCCAAACATGTTTCATGCCCTGCCTATGCCAAAACTTTATCAGAGCCAACCTCAGAGCTGGAAAATGCTCCAAAGGTGTGATTTTGGCAGACTGCTCCATAGCTGCCTTGATGAAAGCTAGGTGCTGAACAGGCTCTTTGACTTTTGAGCTGGCACTGTAAAGCATAACCCTCCTCTGTTGAACATAATTACAACCTGTTTTAATTCTCTACATTCTCTTCCTCAGTTTCAAGTAAGGTAGAGGACACTCATTACCTGCCAATGACATGTGCAGTTACTTTTTGTTGACTCCCACATCCAAATCTGGACAGGAGATCTCAGAGAAACAATGGAATTGTATTTCAAAAGAATTGAGAGCAATATTTGTCATATCCCTATACAGTGCAGCATGTGCCATCTCCAGACTGCTCACAATCAATCCCAATGCTTTCCTGACTTCCTGCTCATCTCTGGGTTTACTCAGGTTGACTCCGGTACATTTCCATTTTTGTACTTACTTCATTTCAGCCACATAAACTATACTTTTTGTAGTATATCTCTTTGTGTTAACATTTGATTCGTATTCCTTAGCCCTTGTCATATGCTCTCTCTCTCATAACCCACTTACTTCTCCACTGCAATAGTATGATTATAGTGCTCTGCATATTTACTCTGGTTACTTAGATTTTTTAGTATTTAAGTACTTCAAATGTGTTGTAGTACTTCAGTTTGTTAGTTATTGTGTTTAACATCCCTATTAGTCTCTAGCTAGTGGATAAGCTACCTCTAAATCATCCTCACTCATCTCTACTTGTTATTATCATTGTACTTTGCACTCAATGAGACCTCCAGTCTCCAGAGATCCCTCCTGACCAAATCTCTGGTCAGGAAGTTGAGTATTGATTGCCACTATACCTGAAGTAACTCACTCACTGATACCTGTAAATTAGGCATTAGGAATGAAGGAGGTGCAGCACATAGCTGAAGCCATCACCCATCTTGACCTTCTCTCTTTGGTAGTGCTCAAATGCATTCCCTGGAGATATTCCTAGAGCCTCTGGAGTCTCTCCCTGGTAACCTTGCACACTCTATCTGCCCAGAACCTCTGGGCTATATATTGCAAAATCCAGCTCCAAAAAATTATTTAAGAATACATATGGAAAACTTTAGAGTGGGGGCTTGAGAAGCGAGAGAGACATAAGGAGTTCTGGGGTCCTCTTGTACACTCTGTGGTTCTAAAGAGGTTTCTGCCCTTGCTTCTTTCAAATTATTCAATCTATTGGTTGTAGACCTTCTTCTTTTATCCATGGGATTAAATTTAAAATATTTTTGGGAGTAATATAGAGCTCAATATGTGTTTATTACTGAGAAATAAGGTTATACAGCATAGACACTTTGCAGCAAACACATTTTCTCTTATTTCTCTTGTCTGAAATTAATGATTTTACAAATAACTATCTAGACCAAGCCATATGATATTTCTGCATAAAATGTTGGAGCCAGATTTCCACAAAATACACTGTAATCCGTTAAAAACAGGATTTCGAGTATATTTCGACGGATTTGGACATGTCACACCCGAGCATGTGACGTTAGCGGGTTATGAGCGTCCTCTACCTTAACTTCAACTTAATGTCTCGGAAATACTATGGTAGTACAATCAGTGGCCATATGCATACTTTAGATAGATAGGCAGATTCCTTAACCATTCCCAATCATCTCAATCACCATCCTCATCCGACGTCGTGTCCCATTCGGTGTCCAAGTTTCTCCTATTCAATCTCGAAATCCTCCTTCCTTCCTCCAGCTCAAGCCTGTCGCTACTAAGGTATGCCTTGATGGCATTGTTCTTCGTATCTTCCAATCGCTCTTGCTCATTTCGAAGCCACGAAGCAAGAAGATCATCGTCCTCCACAGTGTCCTGAAGCACCAACCTGTCGTGCCACTGTGTAAGTCGGCCCTGGTTTCTGTACGGATTTTGCCAATACGGGCATGTTTTGGTGTGTAAATGTACAGCTAGCCCATCTTGCATATAAGGGTTTAGTCCATCCTGCATACTCTGCAGCAAATCTCGTTGCTTTTTGGAGAAGCACAAGGTAATAGAGCTTAATTTGACAGATGAAGAAGGTGCGGAAGGGCCTATATTCCATCGAGAGTCGACAAAATTGACCACAGAGCCAGTGTCAGGAATCAAGAATGGGTAGGCATAATCGAAAAAGTCGATTACGAAGACCCGAAGTTGAGGAATAACTGCAAAGTTGTCCTCTGATATTTCCAGAGCTGATAACAGCTCTGAATAGTCGATGTGCATTGCTAGCTCAAGTTCCACGAGTAAAGGAGCAGATCGTAAAACGGTCAAGAGTTCCGTCACCGATATGGCCCCTTTCTCTACTATAGACAATTTTGTAAGGCAGGAAATATTTCGACGCAGATCTGCGTGATCAAACCAGAACAACCCCGGCGATAATATTGCAATGTTGAACCAATAATTCCCAGTTCTGAAATTTTGCAGAGCAGGAAACACAATTCCTTTGAGGGAAATGACATGGGGTTCTCCCTCCAGTCTGTGATGAGCAGTACACAAAATGGTCAAATCGGTAAGATGGGAGAGTGCAACTTCATTATTCCAATCTGGATAGGCATAGTCATCGCCTAGTATACGCTGCAGAAGAAACATTCCGTGTTGAAGTTTATCGCAATGGCGCATGATCTTCACCCATAACACATGATCGACTTCTGCATCAAGCAGTAAATGTGTTAGTTGGGTCCAGGGAAAGTTGAACTCGATGGACGAGACAGTTGGCAGGAAAAATGGAAGACATGCTTCTCGAAGACACGGTGCATGGATTTTGAAGTCAGGACGATGTATAATATCATAGTCGTCGCCTATCCATGCGAGAGATTCCAGGAGTGCAAATTGCCCGCCTTTTTCTTCCAGGGCACACAGAAGATCAAAAGAATAGTATCCGCCCACGGCGAGAGATCGAACCCGGGGCATGATAGTCTCCAATCCCAGTGCGAAGATCTCGATCTCGTCATCATCGATTTCAAAAATTAATTGCAAAGATAAAGGTAAACTCATTGCCCTGGAAATCCATTCTTCCATCATGAAAAAACACTTCTCCATGATAGCCATCTGGTCGATATCATCGTGGTCATCGGCCCCGGACAGACCATAAGAATTAATGACGAGGCAAATATAGTTCCACAGACGAGGTGTGGCCTCTGCTATGCATCTCCATGCTGTGCAAACATCGAGTAGCACAAGAGGTGACTGCAGAGTATTCAGAGTGGGCTTATCGGGTAGAGTCCGAAGGAAGATCTCCCCGAATATTTCATCGGGAATACGCCTTATCGGAGAGAGGATGTAGTTGCACGCTTCCAACTTCAACTTCGTCAGCTTTATTAACTCTAAAATGCGCTTTCTCTCGGAAGGATCTCCGCAGATTGTCCTGCGAAGAGGGATCTTATGGCGTGGGGTAGAAGTTGACGATGCTGGAGTTCGCCTCTTCAGCTTGTCCATTTCCAGCTGGAGATCCACTCTCATTGATGCCACCTTCATGGCCACCGAATCGGAAGGGGGGATATTGGATTTGAGAAGTACCATTGTGCCAGATGGAAACTCCTTGTCAAGCTGATGCACAATTGCATTGAATGAGCAGCATGAATTAGCAGCGCAGCGATTTATGATAATATAACACAGGTCACTGACCTCTTGCCACACATTCTTAACCACGGTTTTAATATGTTTTCTTTGTGAGAACATGTAAGCTGTATTTTGCGCAGGTTCTGAGAAGTCAAACTGGATACTAGCAAGAGAGAGGCAACTAGTAGTAGGAGAGAGGGAAACTAAGCTCCATCGGTGTGCTTGTGATCATTGAACACGTGGGAGTTTCATGACAGGTGATCACGCGTCTCCTTCACCTGTCAGCGACGCGACTGTCCAACTAAGTTCTATCGTCGCACTTGTGATCATTGAACACGTGGGGTTTCAGGACATTATCTTCTTCACCTGTCAGCAACTCGACTGTCCCATGAGCTCAAAAATCAGAACTATATATTCGGCGTATGTTGAAATAACACCGATAATACGGCTGAAACCGCTATTTAGGTGACAAAATCAGTAAAGAACTACAAGTAAAATACTCAACCTTATATGTAAAATACGTAGCCGTTATGTACAGAATAAAGAATACGAATGAAGAGTAATACGGAAAGCAGTGTCCGTTCACATACTGATACGATCTGTAACGGTCCGACGTCAGCCGGACTTCCAGTGGGACAGGCGTCAAGCTCGTATTTCCAACACCGTAGGGAAGACTTCTGAGTCAGAGATCTCAGCGGGTTAGCCTACTCGAACCTCCCACTTGAATCTAAGTGGTTGTCTCTGTAGAACATTTCAATTGAATTTAAGTGTTAAAGCCATTACAACAAGCAAGCAGATACCACTAAAGGTTAATACTGCACCATGAGAACCTTTCCGTACCTTCTACATATGCACGTCACAAGTCAGCTAATTCCGCTCATCCAGCCTCTCAAACGCCAGCAATTAGCCTTCCTTCCCACACGCGCGCTGCCCCCTATGATATCCTATCAAAAGACAGATAAGCACCGCAGAAATATTAAGAATAAATAAATAAATAAGAAACAAACCTCGACAGAGATATATAGCAGAAGAGCAATATATGTTTCATTTAACAGCATTCTCATGCATCCAAAGCCAAACAACAACGAAAAGCACATGTGCACATTTGAAGAATAACATAGACATTGGCGCAGAACAAAGCGCCTAACAACATAGGCCCATCGTAAAGCGTAAAGTACTGACCTGACCAGAGCAAAAGACAGCAGAATGAAAACGCCATCTATTGGGGAACACTCGCCAGCGCCTTGAACAATCCCTAGCCCACGACCACACACCTACTGCGTGCGGCACATAAATGCACGCAATTCGACGGGATAGTCTTGAACTAGGCAAATGCCAGTCCCTTCTTCATCCTCCCGTGATCAATAAATAAGAACACTATACAACACGGCCGGCCGATGCTCTTCTTGCTGTTTGTCAAGGGTTCTGTCCACCGCTCCCTCCCCTTGGTGCCGCTCTTCTGCTCTACGTTCATAGATCATATCAGCTCTGGACTACCCAAACCAGCTCAATAGACCTCCACAAAGCAACGCATGATGTCCTCATCCAAAGAACGTCGTGCATGCTCCAGACTGGCCACGGTGTCCAGTGTGGTCGTCGGATCCCCGAAGCGGAAGAGGAGGCGCAGCCTGAAGACAAGGTCGATAACGAGCCCAGTTCTTTCTATATCTGAAGGATAGAAGATTAGTATTAGTATGAGCAAAAGCGACCTGGAGGCACAGAATGCCGAGAATGACATGTAGAAAGTAAATGAAATGAACTCAAAAACAAGATGTATGTTGACGAATCCTGAAAAAAATATATGAAAGAGGGGATCGCAAGAAATAAGACAAAGCATCCAGAAACCAGAAAACCAGAACCCCAATCCACGACATATGCAAGCAGGCGAAAGGTAATATCAGTGGCACTTCCAAAGAAAGAGACGTGAACGAAAACTTTCCCAAGAAATAACCGAAATCCACCAGCAACACCACAAAAAAAAATTAAAATACCTCTGCGGCGGGAATTGGCACGGTAGACTATGCCGAGTGCCTATAACTTCCTCCAAGTCTTCCCTCGACACCATCTGGCTCTCATCCTCATTATCGCCCCTCCTCCCTCCAACAGAACGACAACATGCTGAACTACACCGTCGCCAGCTACATGGCTCAGAGATGAGCAAGGAAGTTGATGCATACATGTGGCAGGGGTGTAGGTGTGCTGCATGCGAGTAGGTTCACAGCCTACACTTAACCATGGTTCAGCATCCATCCTTCACGGGCCAGTCGCTTGCTAAATAGTCTACGAGCATCATACCTAGCGTGCGCGCATAGTGGAGTTGTCGATGCTGCATACGATTCGAGAGATTATTAAGTGTGCACGGCGTATTCTCTAGAGCCACCGTTAGATTTAACTTCGTCCCTTGAATGGTAATACTGATTGGCTCAGAGCTCGAGCCAAGGTCCGTGTTCACAGCCTATGCTCGACCTCGACCCAATACCACAGCGCGATTCTAACTCGGCGCATCCGCCTACGTCCTTAGCACCTGGGACAGCAATAGATCTGGCAGCCGGTGCACGGACTGAAGTGAGTCTAGTGTCTGGAGAAGCTGCAGTAGTGATAAAGTCAGCACCCGAACTTGTGGTCGACATTAACCTAGTCATCGCCCAACCTGGGGTCATCGCTCAAATCCAACAGGAGCGCACACACGCGCGAGCCTGGAAGCACATCTTCCCAGCTTTCATGTCTCATGCAAAGAATGCTTTCTTTCGGAGCCGAGAGTGCCTGAGGCGGGAGGAGAGGCTGTGACCTGCGTCGGGATTAGAGTGGATAATGGGAGGAGAGGAAGAACAAGAGGAGAACGAGGCGGAACGTGCGAGGAAGGAGGAGGGAGGATACGAAGATGATAGGAGGACAGGAGAGCACAAAATACGACAAGTAAAGAGGCAACAAGTAAATGAACACCATGCATAGGAATGACGCGCAAGAGAACACCGCCAGAAAGAGGGCGACAGGCAAAGAACGAGCAACTGGCAAACAAACGACAGGCAAAAGAGCGACTGGTGACAGAATAGGGACAAACATGGCAAAGACAGCTTACACTAAGAAAGGAAGCCCCCAAGTTAAAAGCAGCAGAAGTACTTACCCAAAAACAGAACTACATCGTCCTCTCCCATATCTTCGACCAGCAGAGTGCGCTCCCGTACCCGGAATGAGGTGCATTCCCGTCGACAACAGCAACGCGTAGTCCCTCCCTCTTACCCCATCGCCCCTTCTTCTCTCCTGTTCCTGAACCTCCCCCTTGACAGGCCGAAGCATCTCACGCGTCTCCCGCATGCCTATACACACGCTGCACGTCCTGAGAAATGGGAACGCAAAAACGGAGGAGGCAGGAAGGAAGTTAATAAGGGCACGCACCACTGCTATGATTCCAAGCCAAAGTAAGTGTCCGAAACGAGGATCCCAGATACAGGCATGGATCAATGTTGTTAAAAGCGGTTACAGGGAGAACAACAGTGAGAGACCTCAGATGTGATTTAGCTACGACCGTCATATCCATGGCATCGGGAGTCGGGATCGTTTCAAGGTCATTCTGCAGGCGCAGTGCAGCTGAGAAGAGGATGTTGGATGGGGCGGACGGCATCAGATTCAGTGGCTGCTTAAGTAACTACTTAGCATGATTTGCGTGTTAATGTCGGGCTGACTATTGGAGAGCTTAGAGGAGAGAGCGTGACTGGTGAAGACGCTCACTCTGGGGCTGAAAGTCGACAGGTTGAACTTTGCTTCCAGTTCAAACCCCGGCACCGGATGAGCGGCCCAACCCCCGCAATTTTTATCCACACCGTCCGATCCAAACATAGCCTTCAAGTCAGCGCAACCACCATCCTCCGACAACTTCACTTGAATGCGAACGCGTCGTTACGATCCGGCTCTCTCTTCTTGGCGAATTCTCTGATTCACATTCCCTCTCTACACAACCTCTGACTGTTCAAAAATCTAGTCTTACTAACATAAGCCCTTTAAACGTACATGTACTGTCAACGCGCGAGCCTAGCGTTTCCCGGGATATAATTTTCGACCTGCGTATATCGCCTTTTAGGGTTTTCGCACAACTAGATATCTACATTCTGTCACCCTGGTTTCCTGGACCTTTTAGAGCTAATGCATTCACACCATCGATAAATCCTGATTGACTTTGATAGATTTTCCGGGCAATTTCCGGACGCCGTCAGAAGATAGTAAGACGCATATGTAGATTCAGACATAAAGCAAGCATCATGGGAGGGATAATTCGGAACTTTAGACTCCATCAATAGTTCTGGTGAGTCGAGAATCGAGGGTTTGTGAACATATTGATGTTAATTCAAACCTTTCTGCATTTTGACTAGTCTTTAGGGAGGCAAGTGATGGGAATTGAAGATAAGTATCTATCTGTAGTGTGACTGATTGATGAAGGCCGAAACGCAGAAGCCCTTCCTTCATGGTGAGAAAGTGAACCGCCAGCGCAAACTCCAGAGTACATAGAGTTGGATATCCATGGTTACACCAGTGTTCCCGAACCATAGCAACTTCACTTAGGGCTATCCCCTCGAAATACTCTGAGGATTCCAAGTTATAGCAACTACAAATTTCCATTGACAATAGATTCAAAACACCTCCAGGTTCGGTGAAACATACCACGAGTCAGGCCAGCTACTTGGCTTCCCTGGTCCAACTCTAAAGTACCTCTGAAGGATGGCGCCATTATCATTAATTCCTGTCATCCTTGCAGCATCCTGCATCGAAAGCGTGTTCTATGGGATATTCATTCTCCTCTACATCGCATCTTTATACCTTGGAGTACTCCATCATTGGAAACAAGCCGGACCATGGAGGAAGGAGTGGTTCTGGGTTTCATTCTTGAGACAACCCATGATAATAGGGACAACCTTGATATTTATGATAACAACGGGAGTAGGTCTTTGCTATATGAAACACGAAACTCATCATCCTGAGTATTAATATTTTTCAGCATTGGATTTTGACCGTGATGGGATTATTTCAAGGGTTTGTTACCTATAATGGTGGCTCTACTCCCCTGGAATTTTTCGAGGACCTGTCTCAAATTACAGAAGTATTGCGAGTGTCATTCGTGGTAGCAGCAGCGGTGATTGCTGACTGCATTATTGTGAGTGCTATTCTCTTTCTGAGTCACACTCGTACTACTGCAACGTATTAACTTAAAATTAGGTCTACAGATTGTGGATAGTATGGAGTTATAGCAAGATTATGATTGCTTTCCCTATCTGCACCATTATAGGCTTGATCGGCAGGTGTTTATTTATTATCTATGGCAATTGCTTCTAATTCCTTCAAATTAGTGTGTGGAATTGGGTTGCCTTACGAACTGGCGCAATTGAGCACCCAGAGCTCATTCAACGTGTTGGGTAACCGCTGGACGATAGGTACTTGTGTCTTTGTACTCTGGTCAGTGTGCCCTTTTCTCAGCTACATGACAACGAATAACTCTGATGTTCCTTTCTATAGTACCAATATATACAGTTCCTGTGATTTTTTAAAATATTAATTCACGCCGTGGATGCATCTGCTAACATGTATCAATAGTAATGATTTCATACAAAATCTGGCGCGTCAATGTAGAGACTATGCGGTATCTGGGAGATAAAAATGCAAAGAGTCTTATGGTGTGATAGCAGTTTCAATTTCTTCCTGAAAGCCCATCCTCATTTGTTAACCGCTACCCAGTCTGCCATCGCCATTTTCGTAGAGAGCGCAGCCTTATATGCGTATGTGTTATCCTACCATTTTAATAGGTGTCAACCATTGAAGTCTGATATATACCGTTGTTTCTAGGACTTGGGTGATATTCTACTTCATTTCTTTCGAAACCCACTCTACACTTCACCTATTCGTCACCTACCTCTGGTGTCCGGTCATTGGAATAACTGTAACTCTTATTAAAGTCCGGGTTGGTCTTGGGTGGGATTTAGGGAGTCGCCTCGCCCAGGTTTCAACTGTTACGGCGTCAACTTTAGTATTTCGCGGTCTTGGAGAGCAATCTGGTCCAGAATTTGCAATGTATAGTGTAAACCCTCAAGGACAAGGGGCTCATCGTAAAGATGAACGCAGTGAGGCTTATGCAGCGAAGACTTATGTCAGTACTCGAGATGATTCCAATTATAAGGAGAGGGTGCCTACTTTGAAATAATAATCGTGTCATGCTCCCTGTGTGTTTTAATATGTTCTTTAATTCAGTGTACGATTTGATCCTATTTTTTGGGGTTTCTTAACGAAACTCACCTTGATGTGCGAAGAATGCTCTCATAGAGCATATCCATGATACTGTGGTTAAACCCGATATAAACGACGCTGTTTGTGCTGCAATAACAGTAGTCGAGTGATTAAATAACACTACCTTCATTGTTGATGCGGCAGCAGCAATTGCTCGATTCTCATGATAAAATCGGCTAATATGACAGGCACCGCCCATTAGCTGAGTTACGCCAACAAAAAAAAAAGCAATCAAGTTTCAATTCTTGAGTAATTACTTCCTTGCCAGGCCGACGAGCTTCGCTAATACATGTTTATTCACTAAAATTTTAGGTGGACGACAAGTGCTTGTCAGACATGATCTGAGTGAACATCTGCGCAGCAGCTTGGCCTGTCTTCAACGTTCCGAACTGTGTAACCCACGAAACATTCATTAAACATAATAACACGTCGCAGGCGAAATCACTGACCCTGTACGCAGGAACTTCGTGCCCTGCTCCATATATACGAACATACGAAAATGTGCCGGCATTCTTGAACTGACCTGCCTTCTGTCCAGCAACCTTGTATGTCTGGAACTCTTGCCGTTTAAATTCGGCGGTAAATTTTGTCTCAAGAGCATCAACCTATTTATTGATCAGCAAAAATATCAGCGCGGTTGACCACAAAATGCGCACCATTGCTTCAACGCCATTGAAGTTGAGAATATAATCCTAGTTGAGCCCAATCATTATAGTTGCTTATTTGAGCGGGGATTGATTACTTACAGCATCTCCGTCGTAAACGATAGTCCGCACGCCGGCATTGATCACAGTCTCTAGGTCTGGTCTGGAGTTCCTCATCCAGTCACCTGCAAGTACGTCAGAAGTGACTCAATACATAAAAGAAAGGCCCACCGACCAGTAGCGGCAAAGTTATTGTATACAACATTGCTGCTCTGCTTCCACGTAACCTCGCCGCCAACCATGGGCGCTATCTGATTTAGATAGGCAGCAATAGCAGGGGGATATGGGTCTGGATCCGGAGTGGGGACATAGTAAACCTGTCAAGGAAGTTGGCGCGATTATGACAGAACTAACGACACGAGAAACCTTACATCGTAAATTCCAGCAAGCGGAGAAAGGATGTTGTTATTGCAAAACCTCTGTGCCTGAGAGCATGTAGTCGTATTCCAAAACGTCTCATTCCCGTTGTTGTTACATGCCGCGATCTGTTCCAGATAAGTACACGTTAA
This sequence comes from Nidularia pulvinata, assembly GCA_036937195.1. Classification (NCBI taxonomy): domain Eukaryota; kingdom Fungi; phylum Basidiomycota; class Agaricomycetes; order Agaricales; family Nidulariaceae; genus Nidularia; species Nidularia pulvinata. The sequence goes on from JASFDH010000395.1 coordinate 20,856, forward strand.
AGATATTATACAAAGAAGAACTGTTGCAAAGTTCGACTGACTTGTGCCTGGCATCCGGCAGGAGCAATCCAATCAGTGTTCGCCTTAGCGAGCACAGTGTCGTTGACCAGCGGGTGATATGGGTTGCTTGCGGAATATGCCAGATAGCCTGGATACTGGATTAATGGATCCTGTTAATATACAAACATCAGTATATTTGCATTGCAGGGAATGTAGTTGGATAAACGTACGGTTAAGCCGTCCCCGACACCGAGAACTTCGAGGTTCAAATGAATACCAGTAGCTTTCTTGGCTTTGATAGCTTCATTCTGAGCGAGGAAATGACTTTCGCGAATCAAAATTCAGAGACCAACAGTAAAAAATGCAGCAGCGAAACTACTTACGCAGCAAATGTCGGCCCGTAATGACCACCGTACCTGAAATATTTACAAATCGTGAATACTCAGCGACAGTGAATTCAAAGTAAGAAACAACTTACGACTCTGTCCAGAGCGCTAACTTATTATTTGCCAGCTTCTTGAACCTCTCGTCCGACAAGAAGATCTGCAAGAACGTCCACACGTCCGCCGCTGCCTGCCAGGATGTGCCAACTGTCGTGTCACCATGTGAGAAGCCCACGCCGACCGGCTGGTCAATGTACAGCACGTTTGCTTCGTTGTTCCATGAATACGGGTTGAGCGTAACAGCAGTGCTGTCGTTCGTGATACGGCAGGGACCGTGCTCCTGCAGGAGGCCGATCATACTGGAGCTTCCGGGCTATAAAAGGCATCGATGAGAACTAATGAAGCTCTCGTGAGTGAGATTAAGGGTAACGTACTCCACCATTGAACCAGAGCATCAATGGTGCATTTTTAGGATTTTTTCTGGCGGCAAAGAACCAGAACCTGAGTCTAATTCAGTGAGGAATTCTAAAGCAAAAATGATCCAGTATACTGACCATATACTCTCAGTAGCGGTCAAATCCCCATACCCTGATGCTTGGTATACACCCGGAGTAGTTTCTGTCTCAATCTATTAGCCAAAGCATATAATAGATTAAAGAGAGAATATGAGCATACCACACACCCCCGAATTTTCAACTACACGTAGTTTTCCGGGTGTCGTGACAACGCCTGCGTTGCTAGCGAATACCTGCGGCTCAGGAAGAGTAGAAGCGTCTGGAACACCACCAATGACGCCGTCAACCACGGGTATCTGCCCAGCGAAAACTCCCGAGTATGACAGGAGACCCAGTATAGATGCGAGCGCGAGCAACATAGCTAGAATCCAGAAGTGCAGAAACTTGGTACATATGTTTCACAATTTATAGAAGCCCGGAAGTTAATTTTGGACTTTATTTTGCCCCATGTGTCATTGAAAGAGCCCTATATTGATCCCCAATTCGTTAGCGGTGGTGGTGCAGATGTTGCGATGCTGTGTCCGGAAGCGCCAGAGGAAGGGCGTAGCACATGTATTTATCAATCTTGCGCACATGGAGCTTCCGCTAACTTGCAGCAGGATATTAATAGAAAGACTTCTTTTCAATGAATTACGAGATTTTATTCCGTTGGGCTTCCTTCGTCTTGTCACAATAGGGAGATAGGTAGTTCAAAATCCCAAGGCATCCGTACCCTGAGCTCGAGAGTTCAAAGCCTGAATTCTGGGGCTCTAGATATTGAGGATTCAAGCTACTATACAGTGCACCAAAGTTGGAGCCTAGTCATGATGTGTCAGCGAAACAAGAATGCTGAAGCTTCTAGTAAACCAGAGAAGAAGCATTCCAAACTGAGCGCACAGAGAGACGGAAGAACATAGCGGTGGAGGTCCGTATACGATAAGGCTCAGCGTGACCTAATTTGCATGTGGTGCATCGATACTTCGGTGTCTGGCCCGCTGACGCGCTGACGTGAGCCTTAAGACTTGAATGCTGGCAGAGGCGGAGGACACTAGCACCAGTATCCGCTGACGAGCAGAATGGACAGCACAAAGTACCATAGAGCGGCCTTATAGACATGACCCATGCGTACTTATCACTCGGAAACCGTTGTTTGAGTGGTTTCATAATCGATAAGTGTAGGAGAACGTCTCCGAGGGATTGGATTGGATTGGATTGTTTGTTATGTGACTGGTATTTTTAAGAAGCCAAGGTTACGCCCAAAGATCCAGCAGATACAGTATATTAATTATGAGAGCCGGGCTAGGTGGCGAACTCGGAGGCGTTAGTTATCTGGAGTCTTTCTCGACAGGGAGTGTAGGCTAGTGGAGGAGGGGTGGGATATGGCTCTGGGTACTAACACTTATCACCCGCGAGCTGAACAAAAAGCAGAAACCAGTTCTCACGCCAGTCAAAATCACACCTATTACTGTCCCCTTCGGGGTGACATACGAAAAAATTGGAACGATACAGAGAAGATTAGCATGGCCCCTGCACAAGGATGACACGCTTTCCCGGAGTGGTAGACCTACGGGTCTCAATATTTATTTCTTTTTATGTCTACTTTATAGATACCTTTTGCGCCTTCCAACATCATCCATGGCGAGACCTAAGGGAACGATTCTGAGCATTCAGTGATGAACAGCAACATTTCACTGGTACTACATGTCGCCACACCGAGTACGCCATAGACTTAGAGTCTAACCTTGCTACGATATGCATCGATCCATGGCAATCTCGATGGGTTGTAACTTATCTATGGCATAACCTCCAACACACGAGAGTAAGGCAATAGCAGACATCTGACACAAGTGCGTGGAGGCGAAGAAGAGTGAAATTTGTGTCTTTAGGCTGTCATCTCTCTCTAGGTCTTCAGCCGCGTTACGCCGTTGCATGGGATTTCTATACAGCTGTCTGCTCATCGCTACTCTGGCATCCGCATCCGCCCACGTGACCCAGGCATCTCCAAGAGAACGCAATATCTAGGACGCCATGGGCGGGGCCGCCCCGCCTCATCATCACACAGTTGTGGAGATCTCCTACATGCCGCCATCTGCGCGTGTCTCCTGTGTGTGGAGCTGCTTCTAGAGGTTGCAGACGCATGTTTCTGAGGATGGGTAGCGCCACGCTGGCTATTTGAGGATGGTGGGATGCCGCTGGTGCGCTTCTTCATCTCCATGGTATATTTTCTCCCATACTCATTCCCGCCTCCACAGGGTTTCGTGCGAAGTTGCTGCTCGCTGCTCGCGTCTCCACAAAAGCATCCATGTTAGGGTGGTCCATTGACGGCGACGGTACCATGACGAGATACTCAGTCCCCGTCGTTCAACCTCTCTCCGATCACAAACACCACAATCATAGACATAGCAGGATGCCCTGGTTATTATTACGCAATTCCCAAGGCAATCGCGCATCTTGAACGAAATCAAGCGGCGACAGATCCTCAACAGAGCCAGGTGTGTTCGGGAACCATCTCGTTGTAGTAGCTTCAAGAAGTTCTCTCTGAGGTCCGTAAGTGCAGTTTCCACGAATACGTTGCTTTGTTAATACCTCTTAGTCGTTATTCTAGATACCCCTTTTCTAGTGATCGAATCTGTGTCCTATCTATACGATATGAGACAGGACAGCAAACAAAAACGAATATGATCTACGACATATTGTTAAATTTTCGAATTAAAGCTCTCGCATTTAAAAACACCTTCGGCATTGTCGCGTCACACCAAGTACTATATAGATTGTTTGTTGATATTCACAACTCAAAACCGGTCAATGTATAAAATCTATGATTAAATTGGATTACACTGTGAGTTTTCATTGCTGATATATTGGCAGTCTTTTGGTAATCTCGCTATGATAAGTACCGTACCCAACTTTAGTGCGTTTCTCCATATATCAAGACCACCTTTATTTTCACAGCCTTGATAAATTCTCTCAAGAAGTACGTTCAGTATCTATGGACGAACTTCTGCTGGATAAAATTGCACCTTAGGCAGATAACATGCCGATCAAATGTGAATCATCCCTAGTATTCGAAAGCAACATTATTTCTCAGATGATTTGGGATTGGATACCGACAGTGAAGCAGTTGCCACAAAATAGATTCCTACGGACGTTCATCCATCATGTGCTTCAAAAGTTGACTTCTGGTTCTCGAGCGACAGGTGGAGGAAGCTACGATGACTGAGGAAGCCGATCGTAGCAGTCGGAAACTTCTTTTTATTTTTCAAGTGAGATTATATTATTGGGGCCTAGAAGGTAGCATTCAGAGCTCTATCGCAGACAGACTTCTCATGCCAGTAAGGGGTTTGTCACTGTCCGTAATTTAGAGCATACACCAACTCTGCTCGGATTGGTGTCGCACTCTTGGTAATATTTTTTGCTGAGAACGCGTAGGTACGTACACTATTTTGAGGATAATTCTATTGAGAAACCCCCTTTCTGGCGAGAAACCCTAGCAACATGATTTGTCTATTTAGAAACCTGGGTAC